>JAKKZI010000150.1:0-23845 GCA_037576675.1 Pangasius sanitwongsei | reverse complement strand
ATCCAAGTATTAAAATTATGGTTATATTTACAATTATGTCACTTTGTCCAAATACCTTTGAACCCCTGAAAATGGAGATACTTTGCTTAAAATGGCTGTAATTCCTAAATGGTAAATGCCAAAATAAAGCTGAAAGTCTGCACTTCGATCACACCTTGATTGTTTTATTTCAAATCCACTGTGGTGGTGTATAAAGGCAAAATCACCTTTATACACCACCAGTGATGCTAATTAACTAGCAACATGGTGAAGCCTGAGCAGGAGTTGCCTTAGAATTACAATACCAGTGAAATTGAAACAGTTCAGAAGTAACTTTTGAATGATTTTCCCCTCTATGTTTTACAAAAGGTTTGTGTTTTTTTGTGTACTGTGCTGCAATTCTATCTTCTGGGTCTACAGCTGAAGGCCTTGTTCTTGTGTGTTCCTCCTCTGAGATAGTCATCAAGCCCATAGCCCAGACTGCTATCATTTATTCACATACGTCAATAAAAGCACAGAATAAGAGATGAAGTGGGTGTGAAGACAGGCAGGAGCAAGCAAGCTCCAACAGAAAATCCAAACAAAAGGAATCCTTGATCAACTTGCTTTGAAGCGCCTTTTTCCAGAAGTCCTTGCAAGCACATATTGAAGTCCAAATTGTCTCGCCTAAGGGCAAGGCGAAAGTCCTCTGCTTTGCATTAGCTTATAAATATTCATGAAAAGATCCAATTGCGTGAGGTGAATGATTACTGTGAAATGAGTGCTGATTATTGGAGGGGAAAACTATGAATTTTTTCATATTAGGGAATGTAACAATGTCTGTTAGAACTATTAATGTTACTTAAGTTTCAATGAAATTGAAAAGCAAATGTGTCATATATTAGGTAGAGTCCTAACATCTGAGTCCACTGCCATATTTTTTAAAAATAAAACCTAATATTTAGCTGATACTTATTATTTAAAAATTAATATTTTGTTTTCATAATAGGCCTCTTTCTCATTTATCAATCATTTAGTACTTAGCCCAAAACAAAAAGTCCTGCCAGATTTACAAAAGCTTTGTTGATATTGTTAAATGCCAGTCACCTGTAAATCACCAAATGACAAAATGACGAAACAGAAGAATTGATGCTTGTGCTAAATCTTCCAATAATGCAGCTCAGCCATTGCAGAGCATCGTCTACGACAGAAACAATAACACTTCCTTTTTTATAGGGTGCCATTTCTTTTGTGCTAATTCAGTGCCTTCTTATTTGTCTTCGTTTATGGATTTGTTTCAGATTGCTTTCTTTCAATCATTATTATAAAACCACTTTCACAAAATGTTCATTATTTACTTGTGTGCAATTGAAATTTAAACTTGACAGCATAAATTGTATAAAAAAATTGCAGTAACATCACCAGTTACATGATTGAAGCATCTCAGTCAACATTTATGCAAACGCAGAAGGTCTTGTAGGATAAGAACATTTTTCTGAACTAAAAGCATTTTCATGAAAACCACATTTCTTGTCTAAATGCTTCAGTGAACAATTTTACAAATGCATTTGTTTGTATCCACTTTGATAAACGAGGCCCTTTAGATGCACATTTACACAAACTCAGGAGTGAAAGTAGGATATGAACGTTCGTCCGAACTAACTAGATTTTCATAACTATCACATTTCTTGCCTAAACTCTCCTGCGAAGGATTTACAAATAAATTTAGCTTGTTAGCTTGTAAATCTAGCTTCCCCCATGCAGTCTATTGTTTGCTTTATTTTTTACTGAGTCATTACAATCTTCTAATTGTTTTTCCTATTGCTTTCTGCAAACTTTCTGACTTATGTTAGCAAAGAATGATTGAAATATAGTCTTGAAAAAAGATAATCTGACAAAATCGTAACTGATGACTTTAGGTAGTTTCTTTATATATGTGGCTTGGCAGCCTCTGATCTTTAGTCCATATAATATCTGACACCATTTAAAGCTGCATACAAAATATATAAAGGTCAATATGTCAGCTGTGGCGAAATGAAGTTCTCACCACCACTTCATTATCATCATGTGACACTCAAATGTCCCTTCAGGAGTCTTAACCCCTGGCTGGATGAGGTGAAGTCCATGACACACTGTTGATTTCAGTAATCAAAGACTGCCTAATCCCATTAAGCAGCCATTTATTATCCAACTCCGAACCCTCAGCCAGTTTATTCTTATATATATCCGGCAGAGGATGGAAATGATACTATAACTTTCACCGCTAATTCTATAAATCTTTGGAACTAGTCTAGATGTTTTAAATCAGGGGTTGGTTTTGCACCTTAAGCACCTTTTTAAGTTCTCATAACCATGACTTATGGTGCCTCATTGGAGAGATAGTTACATTTCATTGCTATGATTAATCACCATGACCCTTCCGTATTACATATAACTGTTAACCTGTTCATTTGTCATTGAGCTTGAAGGTATTTTAAAATCTTGCACTATGGATGCCCATTCACACATCCTTCAGGGTTAACAGTAATGTTGAGGTGAAATTAAAATAATAATAATAAAAACAAAACTGCATACTTAACAAATAAAAGCTATATGTCTGTTTTTTTTTTTTTTACATTCCAGACACAGAGAGTGCTTATTAGCCAAGCTGTTGGTACTTGACCCCCATTAACCTATTGATTACACAACATACCATATGTCCCATTCTCCTCTAAGAAATAACTTTTAACCGTATCTAAAAAATAGCACTGCATTTGCATTGTGGTGGAATAATCATCCTTCATTAATAGATAAATATGGAAGCATCTACTTCAAATCAATTTATCCGTAATAAAATTAGGGTTATTACCCGGCAGATGGTGGGAGACCGAAATCTCCTTTAATGCATTGTTATTGTCTATTTCCATAATTTCATCACATCAGCACTAACTGAAAGGGGATTAGAGAGAGCTGTGGCTTCCAAATCATTTTATATGCTTTTCATAACATGTTACAGCAAAGCAGTAAATTTGAGCAGACGTGAATAAAACGTGATTTCTGTCGAGGCCGGTGGAAAGAGAGGACACCGTGCCCGGCTCTGATCAGGGTTAATAAGCTATCGCAATCAGGCAGGCTGGTGCCTCATGCAGGTCTGAGCTATTGTAAATATCCACCAAAAGAAATAGGCTGCATTTTTGGGTCATGCCGGTGAATTTAAAACTGAGTTGGAGAAGGGATAATCAGGGGTTAATGAAATATGCATGTAATGTATAATAGTCGAGTATTCACATAAATCTTTAAAATGCATATAAATAATTTAATAAATGAGAATAGTTGAAATACAGTTGGGTCTGGATGTTTTTTTTTTTCATTCATCAAAAAGGAATACAGAATTTCACTCTGTTAATGCTTATTATTCAGTAATGTATTAGTTTCTAGCTATTTAAAATAAATACTGTTTGACACGTAAATATATCTGAATGTCCTGTTCATTGAGCATTTACATAAATGCAAACAGATACATACTGTATATTGTAAAGAAGGTAGGACATCCTGTTCACACACCATTTACATAATTGGTGCAAATTTGTGCATATACTGTATATTCCATTGAAATCGTAGCACATGGATGCTCCGAATACACATTGCTTTCAGTCGAAGATAAATAATTTTATCCAACGTAGTGAGAATAATCATCGTCTCCACTGAAATCTGTTTATTCCAACCACGCAAACTTGGTCAGTGTTCTACATTCACACACCCATACAGTTAGCCTGCATGTGAGACTGGCAGTTTATTAATTAGTAAATGTCCAGTCTCAGGATTCAGACGTCTCAGTTCTGCTAGAGTTTGCTACTTATCGCCTAGTTTCACAGGAAGCAGTCGTTTTTCGACAGCAACTGTTCAAAAAAGCAAAACAAAACAACTCTCTAATAACTTTTAAAGATGTTGTACAATTAGCTTTTTTCAACCCATTGAATATCTAGTTTCAAAAAAGTTACTGTGTCACGGTGTTCAAAAGTTTGTTTTGACTGCCCGAAACTGGAAGTGCACATACATAAAACCGCAGAGAGCCAATCTTTAAGATTCTGAAGCTTGTGGCCAGAAAAGTACAAAAAATGTATTTTCATAACAGTTATAAACAGTTGTTTCCTTTCCAGTTCTCTCTCTCTCTCAAAAAAAAAAAAAAAAATCACCAAGTCATGAAGACTTACATTTACAGCTTTACCTCTGACTGTTACAAGGAGCTGACACTGGAGACTCCTTCCATGAATGCTAAATAAACATCTCCTGACAGAAAACGTCACTCTATCTGTTTTGACAATTTTAGAAACACTAAAGCAAATGCATTAATATAAACCTTGTCACCGAAACTACTTTCTGAGCTGCCGTCATAGAAAATTAATCAACACATTCTGACCAATCAGAATTGAGCAGTTAACAGCGCTGTGGTATAAAATACTGTAAAATGATAGGCACATACTGTATATTGTAAGGAAGAAGGGAATGTAGTGGGTTGTCTGAGGGTGTGGTATTTGTTGAGGGAACCAAACGGGGGGTTGTTTCCTCCAAAAGTTCAGAAAAGCCACTGATGACTGCAGGCATGGAAAAGATATATTGTTGACTTAAAGAAAGTAGAGCCTGGTCCGTCCACATCTGGATCCACCAAAAGGGAAGGTTGTAAAAATGTAGCTCTGTGTGTAGCTGTAAAACGTTATGGCACATAACTGGAGATAAATGGAGTGAAGTGTTAAGGGTGGAAAAGGATTATAAAATGTTGACAGCCTCTATCATCTCAATGTGGTGTTCTGGAAATGCTGTACTGCTGTAGCTACGACGTTATCAGTGAACATAGTGGAAATTCGGGGTTAGAAATAAACAGCACACAAAGCTGTTGTCAAATTATATCACTGCTCAGACACAAAAACGTGTGTGTACGTTAACAGGTACTGACTGGAGGCACGACGACCTCCAACACTCTTTAGTGTTAAAAGGTCTGCGATATCACACACACTATTACCACATTCAATCTAATCTGGAGTGCCTCTAGGGGACTGGTACAAGATTTAATAAAGCTGAATGTGGCAGCTTAGTCAGCCAAACAGTTGCACCGATGTGTTGCAGGGTATACACACACTCACACACTCACGGAAAACTCTACAATGGACCATTTCACCATTGTGTACAGTATATAATAACTTATTCTTTAAACCACAGCGCTGTTCAGTTCTTGATTCTGATTGGTCAGAAGTTGTTGATTCTTGCTACAAGGCAAATCAGATTTATAGTAATGCTCTCTTTCTAATACAACATCGTTTCTATATGATGGATGCTCCATATAAATGGATTTAAAAAAAAACAAACTGTAATTGTTGATATGGTGAAGTTTACTGTGAGGAGATGTTTATTTAGAATTTTTAGAAGGAGTCTCCAGTGTCAGGGTTTTGTAAACCTGCAACTTTGTTTACACTTTGTGCTTTGGTAAGTTTAAAGCTGCTATAAAGCTATAAGGTATCTGTTAACAGGAACTAACTTCTCTCGTGGATGTTTCGCATCAATAAACGTAACTGCAAAAAACAAACAAACAAAAAAAACACTTCATTCTTTGATAAATAATTGAAATAGTTGGCAAATTGGTGTGATATAAGAGGAATACAACACTTCATGATGATTATTTTGCAGAGAAGAGAACTCATCTCCAGGGTGGTAATCGGTTACTTTCCTATAACCGCATACCCTGTGTGTTTTATTCCTTATATAACTGATGGCAAACTCATCCCTGATTGATATGCCAAGCACTTGCCCATAAAACAAAGACTCTTTTCTTTTGTGCCCTCCCATTCCTCCCTGAACACTTATTACATTTAACATTGAATAAGCATTCAAATACCGTCTGCAGTGAAGCCCGTTCCCATAAACCACCATCTGTATCAGCTTTTTATTTTGTACGAATAAAGGACGGAGAACGGCAAAAAGTGCAAATCCAGCACAAATCAGGTCAGCTGTGATCTGTGACCAATCATTGTGCATGCCAACACCGAGTGCTACTAGTAATAAAGCTGGTTTTTTTGGACACATGAATGTGAATCAGGCCATGCACCAATGGTGGGAGAAACGATGATAATGAATAACAAGTGGATAGTGGTGCTACCTCACAGCTCCAGGGTTCCTGGTTCAATCCTGATCAGTGTCTGTATGGAGTTTCACATGTGCTCCTCTGGGTTTCCTCCAGCCTTCCAAAAACATGCTGGTAGGTGGATTAGCTCTAAACTGCCCTTAGGTGTGTATGAGTGTGTGAATATGAGTGTGCAATATGATGGACTGGCGTTCCATCCAGGGCTTATTCCTGCCTCACGATCAGAGATAGGTTCTAGTTTCACTGTGACCCTGACTAGATTAAAGTGATTACTGAAGGTGAATGTAAATTTAAATTTTATGTAGATTTCATAAAGTTCACTACAAGTCCACTGGATGTTTGTTAATGGTCCTAGCTTTATAACTTTTTGGAAAGGGGAAAAAAAAAAAAAACTATTACAGAATTCAGTACAGAACTTTAAAACCTCAGTACTAAGGAATGTAACCACATACATTATTGATACATTGGTCAGATTGAACAGATAATCGGTTCTAACTGAATACAAATACAGATAAGCATAGGAGCTGCACAATTCTTCTTCTTCTTTCTTTCTTTCTTTATTTTTAGAAAGCTTGCCAGAAAGGGCATCTGTTAGAGACCAGATCCCATCGGAAGTGCAAGTGTGATGCGGGAACAAGCAAACAAATAAATACCACCTTCATTAACACAAATGTGCGGCGGTCCTTACTAACTTCCTGGTCAGGGTCACAGTGATTTAAATTATATTTTGGAAACCAGAACCGACCAAATTCATTAGAAAACAAAAGGCAGGTACAAACAAACAAAATTTTACTTTGCAATCAGGATTTAAAAACCAGCACACATCCCTAGTTGAGAGCAATTTTGAACTCCAGTGATGTAGCTGAGGTTGAGGAACTGTCAGAGCCGGAATTTCTAAAACCCTGTGCTGACACTGCTGACATTTCTACCTCTTGTTTCTACCTCAGTGTTTTCTAGTGTTTCTGTGAATGGTGGGTTTATTTAAAAAAAAAAAAAAAAAAAAAAAAAAAATTCAGGTTTAGGCCACACCTACTTCGTTTGATTTAAATACAGATACAGATAGTGTCATTGTAAAGGGTTAAATCTTTTGTCTTTTGGAGAACCTGACAACAAATAAGTTCCCAAATGAGTTCACAATTAGTCAGCTACAGTGGAACAGGTGATGTATAAAGAGAAAGAGAAAATTCGATTAAGAGTGTGTCATGTCACCTAGTACCTAATGTCAAATTACTATTACATGCACATCTTGCTCAATACTTTTGATCAGTTTGAGAAGTTGTCACTAGCATGACATTCTTAAAAAAACAATGACACGGTGAATGTATGACTCAGATGATTAGTTATAGCTTGAGGGTTCCTCAGCTTGTCAAGTATCTGTTTGTGTTTTGCGTCTCACCTACGTTCCCCTTACATAAATGTCAACCGCAACATCAACAAAGATATCAGTGAAGGAGATCTGAACGAGTGCCAGCTCCTGTGCCTGAGGCCGTCTGAAAACCGACATGACAAGTATTTCTGTTCTGTCCCGTGAATAAATAAAAGGTGCATGTCCTCTGAAATGAAATTATTATTTCTTACCTTGCATTCCTGCATTTTTTTCCCCCTCTTGGCTATGTATTTTTCAGATAAAAAAGGGTTGTTTGGGGGCATTCTAAAAGATTAAAAATGTTCCACCTGTGACAGGTTGAACTATTAATCATGCAGCATATTTCCTTTGAAAGAATGAAATTGTGTATTTATAGAAGCAATTCGGAGTACCTGCTGAGCCCGGGGACGATCTCATTTGCAATTCGGCAGTGGTGGTGATGGTTTTGTTTTGGATTACCTTCCTAAAGAGAATGTTTACTATTGAATTTTGATGAGTATTGAACAGGTTGCCATGGGCACATCGTGTAAAACTCAAGACATCAAGCATAAAATTCCTACACTTCTTCCTACCTTCATAGAGTACAACCTGGTATGAAACCCTGGAATAATGTATGCAAAGGGCTTCTGGCAGATCTGGCAAATCTTCCAGGAAAGGTCTTTAGATCCACCACCAACTGTTCACATCAGAAGCTGATCTGTTTGAGCCGAGTGTACAGATGAGGAGGCGATAGAGCTGGACAAGCCTAAAGGATTAAAGCCCTGCTGCATCGCTCTCTTAAGAACTAAATTTCACTGGTGCAACTATCAGTGAGTTGTTGAATGGCATTGTGGGTAATGTAAAAAAACAAAAAACAAAGTGAAAATAGACAAACATGTCGATGAAAGACGTTTTTGGTCACAAAATAAATTTTAAAGATTAATATGCAAGTTTTTCAGGCAGATTATTCCTTCAACTCTGAAGGTCATCACACAAACAATTCCTCCCAAGGTTCCCTTTCAGACTTTTGATCCTAACCTCTATCTAAGATTTATGTAGGACCAAATGTTATGTATTAATTTAGTAAATAACAGCAAGACAATCTAAGAAACAAGAGAAAACTACTTTACAGTATACATTCTGTTGGTCAGTATCTTTGTAATAAGCTGAAGTAGAACAAATTTCAGTAACAGCTTCTGTTTCACAAAGCTTTGCAGAATCCAAAGCCTTAAAGGTTGTGTGTTTTTTTTTTTTTTCTTTCGCAAGCCGAGACTACAAAAACACCTTGCAGGCAGGTATGGCATTGACCTCTTCATCAGCTTTGAAGGATCGCTCAGTGATCTTGCATTCTGATGGTGTGGGGAAAAACTGACAACCCGCTGTCAGTCAAACTGTAGACTGTGCATAGAGATGTGTTACCTTTTTTTTTTGTAGAAAACCTTGATCCATATTGAGCTAAAGACATCACTATTAGCATTGAGAGAAGGTGTATAATATATGAACACAGCTTTAGCACATGTTAGCAGCCACATTTAAAGGTGCGTTAGTCAAGTTTAGAACCTGCCTTCCATTCCTGCCTACATACAAAAAGCATGTCTTTAGATATCTAGGGTGATTGTGTTAGCATTTCACCCTGACCTGTGGTTTTGCCCACTTGGCCATTCAACTGCTTAAACACAATAACACAATAAACACTTAAACACAATAAACACATGAAATTCGGCTTATACTGATTTGCAGCTTCAAATGGTCGAGTGCCTTCACTGTCCTGATTTGTCTTTGTAATGAACTCTCATGAGTTTTTCAGCGGACCATCACTACTAGTAGTAGCTAGCTAGTATTGTTAGCTGCACAAGAGTCAGCTAGGGTTACATATATCTACTTGATTCATTCTGTAAATCTGTACATTTAAATAGTTTCTCTTCCAATGTACAACTTCATCCCCTTCACCAGTAATACATTTCTCCATCTTAGGAAAACACTGCTATTGTTTATTCTAATTACTATCATTGTATTTATTGGAAGCGTGGCTGCTTTCACAGCTGGAAGCACAGTGTTTTTTTTTAAACTGTTAACTATACCAATTTGTATCCAGCTAAGGGTGCCACACCAGTACAAACTGACCACTGTCTCTCCAGGGACAACCTTAGCAAACTACACAGTATTTAATACCTTATTTTGTGCACATATATAGCTATACTGTATATGTTTAGCTAAGGTACTTCAAAAAAGATTATTATTCTTAATTCATTGCAAAACTAGCTAGCTCATTTTATAACATGCTAAAGCTAGTTACAGTCATTTTTAATGATTAAAAATATTCATTTTTGACCCATAAATATTATGGCTAGCAAGCTATACAGTATTTAATACCTTATTTTGTGTTGCTATTAGCTAGCTATATAAGCTTAGCTAACATAACTCAATAACATTACCTCATTGCAAAACTAGCAAGCTCTATTTATAGCATGCTAAAGGTAGTTACGAGTTTGTTTTTATTAACATTATTAGTCACAAATATTATGATTATATATAATATATGATTATAGTATTTCATACTTTATTTTGTAGAGCTATTAACTAGCTATATGTATTTAATTAACTTAGATTTTTTAGTTAATAACCTTGCAATGCTAGCTTGTGTATTTGCTAGCAATCTATCACATGCTAGATAACTCAACTGAGCCTACTGTTTAATAATTAAAGAATACCATGTAACTTTTTTGCATAACATTCACTTGAAAAAGATGTCCTTCTTGCTTGTTGTGTAGTTCCCACCGTCTTGAAGGTCTCCAGTCTGGGTTTTTAAAATATTACCTTTAATATTGCTACATATGTTGGCTTATAGATTGCACAGAACTCTTGGCAGCATATATAAGTTGTTGTTTTTTTAATATTGAAAAGAACCTCTTGGACGGCCAAGTTTCCATGTTTCAGTTCTTCTGTCCAAAACTCCAAAACCATACAACTCCACCAAGAACCCTTTAGGACCTCTTAGTATTAAGTACACTCGAAATCGTCCAATGAACTGCGTTCAGCTGAGTTCAGGATTCTTTCGGAAACAAAGCGGCTCTTTGTCTGCTCTGAGAGGCGTGTGAGCTGATGGGATGCAGAAGAGATGCAGACGTTCGCTCCACCCTGAACACGGGAGAGGAGTGGAGAGGAGGGACTCCTAAATCAAGCTCATTCCTTCCTCCCTCCTAGTCTTCATGTGCAAACAGGGACTAATTCACTCGACCACTCTGGGAGTTCCCTGATTTCTCTTTTCATCTCTATGCATCCAGAAGGCTGAAAGTTTTAAACGTTTAGCTGGAGAGGCAGTTATAAATCGCAGAGTGGTGTTTCGAGCGCACTGATATAATGCCTCTATTATAGAGCTATGGCGCATTGAGATTAAGCTGTCTCTTTATGTATCTTTATGTATGTGTGTGTGTGGATTAAGACTGGGAATTACCAATTGAATGTTAAACATATAGAAGGAATAAAACACTAGGGGGCGTGCTGTTATAGGAAAATAATCAACAACGAGTTGGTGGTGGTGATACAACCACCCTGAAGATGATGATTTTCCTGAAGTCTTTATTGTTTGCATACTGTACAACAGCAATGCTTTTGCTAATGCTAAGAATTTTATATCTATTTAAAAAATGACATGATGTACGTTTTATCCATTTGTTGTTTCGTTACGTGTAATCTTGAACAATTTAGCTCCTGTTATCACTTATTTATAATGGCTGAAATCAGTCATACCTTCACCATTCTCCTGGAGTTTGTCATGTTACCAAGAGCCAAGCAAATCATTCCATCCTTTTCCATCCTAAGACTTTCTCTATATGTCCCATCCCGTTCTGGATTCATTAGTGGATTCTGCTATTTTAGGCACACCCATTGCTGACACAGGTGTTGAATTGCCTGAGCTCACTAATGCTCCTTTGGCTGTAAGGAATCAAATCTCTGCGGCAACATTCCAACACCTAGTGGAAAGCTGCTTCTTGTGATTTCAGAAAAAAATGTAGGGTGAACAGATGTTTAGGTTCAAACGGTTACTGAATATAATGCATATGATGTGTCGCAACATCCATTTTTAGAATGGATTAGACTAGGAACATGTACAAATGCATATTCATACAATGAATATGCATGTAATCAGCCAATCATGTGGCAGCAGCACAATGCATAAAATCAGTCAAGAGCTTCAGTTAATGTTCACATCAGAATGGGAAAACAATGTGATCTCAGTGACTTTGACGCTGGTTGTTGCATTGGTTGCTGGTGCCAGATGGGCTGGTTTGAGTTTTTCAATAACTGCTGATTTCCCGGGAATTTCACACACAACAGCCGCTAGAGATTAGACAGAATGTTGCAAAAAAAACAAACAAAAAAAAAATTCCAGTGAGCAGCAGTTCTGAAGATGAAAACATATTGTTGATGAGACAGATCAGAGCAAAATGGCCAGACTGGTTTGAGCTGACAGAAAGGCTACGGTAACTCAAATAGCCACTGTTTACAACTGTGGTGAGCAGAAAAGCATCTCAACATGTCAAACCTTGAGGCGGATGAGTTACAACAACAAAAGATCTCATTGCATTCGAAATCCTGTCAGCTAAGAACAGGAATCTGAGGTTACAGTGGATACAGACTGACCAAAACTGGACAGTTTGTGGACATTTAACGTAACTACAAATGGATAAAAACTACAAGGTATAATGGCAGGGTTAGCAAATTGCTGCAGTATAAGCGGAATAAAACACTGGTTTTTTTTTAAATAATCAACTTCGATGTGGTAACAGCAACGCACCACATTGTTGTTGATTATTTTTCTATAACAGTACGTTTTTATAACGTGTTTTATTCCTTACATGTTCATGTTCCCAAAAAGTTGTTTTGCACTGGTGTATTTTCTGTTGTTCAACACTTTATGCAAACCTTTACTCTGACTGCCGGAACCCCAGAATGGTCTTCGGAGAGGAAGATACCAGTATTTATGAGATCCAGTGCTGAAGAAATAAGGAATCTGATCCACACTCAGCTTTATGCACTTCTGCACTCGGTAACCAAAATGCCTGAGGGGGCCTGAAGGTTTAGCGGCAGATCAGCACACTGTGCACTACATCCAGCCTCCCTAGCCCTGACACCGTGCCTATTATAGATGATGAGCATGTCATGAAGAAGACGACTCAATCGTACAGTTTGGCGCAAGAGTCAGCTGTGGATTTTTCTCCAAGCTTAGAGTCAGCAGGTGCACACTGACCTTGCACAAAATAGTGTATATTATCAGTGAGAACAACCATGAGTACTCCTAACACCTCAAGTTACTTATCTACACCCCTTTTTGAGGTCACTTGCTATATAAAAACCTGCCTTATCAATGCTATAAGTGTAGAACTGGCTGCATGTGGAAGCTTTTTAGTGTAAGGAGATATGTCTGGCATTGCAGAAAGGACCTCCAACTCAAAAGGCCAGAGAGTTGTAGAGTTTAAGATAAGACGCTCCATTACCAGACTGTTATCAGGAATTGGTGGCTTCAAGTATATTTCTGTAGCAGTAAAAGTACAAGAAAACATCATTAGCCTGATGGCTGCTATGGAGCTCAGGTATCACAGAAGCAGTGGTGTCTTATTAAAAAACAAGCAAGGACATGGCATTTTGACAGTCATGTATTTCCATGGTTGTGGTGTAAGCTACATTGTTTGCGAGATGTAACCAAAGGAGCTCCTTTTGTTCCCCAGATCATCTCCTCCGCTGCCTTTCTGTCAATCCTTGGGTGCGCTCTTTTGTTCGCACATCCCCTGGGAAAGATAACAATTATGGAAATTGGTCTAATTATGTCGAATATTAGCCTGTCCCAGAAAAAAAAACAAAGTAACTACAGGCAAAAATCACTTAAGGCTACGACATGGGCTCTGGGGAAAGAGTATGTCAGTCCTATGAGAACAAAACATATGGATGGAAGCCTTGGATGAGGCACCACCAATTCCTTCCAAGCCCATGTTATAAAACGACCGGCCATAAAAACGGACTTTCAACACGTGTCCACCAGGTGCAGCTTGCTCTGATATATGATGGGTTTCTCCATTTACTGCCATTCTGTGGTGCCGAAATGATCCCCCCCCACTGGCCACTATTTCCTGCCGTTTCCCATGAAGCTGCCACCCTGAAGAAGTATTAACGTGCAGAGATTGAAGAAGGAGTGAGTGTCGAGGGTCTTAATAATTGGGGCTGTGGCCGAGTAAGACTGAGATCTTGGCAGGCAGGCAGTGGTGAGCCGAGCAGATGGGACTAAGTGGAGGTGCAATAAGCCATCACTTTTTTTTGCTAAATCATTCAGCACTTCCTTCTTCCTTTCAGTTCATAATATAAATATATATTTAGCTTGCAGTGCTAGCGAGGTAAGCTAAGTCTCTACTCTTCAGTCTCGGCAGGGTTCAAACAACCGTGGAAGAGGGTTGCTTTCTTAAGAGTCCTCAGGTGGCTTTGATCGGAGTTATAGCACAGCACTCATGAATTCTTGATTGTGATTGACCAGAAGGTGTTGATTAATGTGCTTGTTCTAATACATAATCATTTCTATATTAACAGCTAATTCACAGGTGAACACACCACATAACCTGAGACTAATAATAAAAATGTTGTTATTTAACAAAGAAAAAAGTATAACCACTGATACAGTTAAGCTTTCTGTGAGGAGGTGTTTGCGCGGCGTTTATGGAAAGGGTCTCCAGTGTCAGCTCCTTGTATCAGTAAGTTTTCTACCATGGGAACGTTTTCAAAACTTGTTAACATGACAAGAGGATGGTGTGGGAACGACTGTTTATAGCTACTATAGCGTAAGTGATAACAAGAACGAACTTGCCTCAGAGATGTTCCACAACATTGCGTGTAACTATAAACAGATAAAAAGAATCATGGGTCATTTTTTTTTTAGTTAAGAAGAAATTCTTCAAGTCACACCAACCAGTGCCTCATTGTGTTTTATTCCTTATTGGATGATAATAAGGAAACACTGTAATGTTTGCATTCCATATGTAAAATTACCAATTTAGTTTCACTTAATATTTAATTTTTAAAATTTTTTCCTGGCCATAGTGTTTAGACAAATTAATGCGAAACTAATGTGCATTATGACACACATGTTTACTGATCTTTTTTTAAGGGAGTAATAGACTCCAAAAATCCTCTTAATCAAGCGAGAAAACAAGCCTTAAAACTTTACTGTACCTCCATGGCCTTAATGTGTCCACTGAGGAAAGGACTAATGACAGGACACCGTATGCTAGTTTTACTGCTGCCCAGAGAATGGCGATACTGGAGGACAGAGGATGCGTTTCCAGATAAGGGTCATCTTAAAGCCACATTTCAGCAGCTTTATGCTTCCCAAGATGGCAATTCAGCGTTCACACATCACTATCTGATGTTGTAATTACACTTACCACATACGAACAGAGGAGCTCTGGCTACTCCTCAATAATTTTTCTCGAACTTGCACACATAAGACTGGACTGAAACGCTTCCTGAATTGCAGCCCGGTGCTGAAAGTAGATATTTTCTCGTTATAGTTTTTCCCCCGTAATGGTTGAGGAGAGTGGAAGAGTGATGGAGTGCGAGGGTTTGCTCTGGTGCCTCAAAGCCTTTTAAAACTTCCTGTGAGAGGTGTGAAATGTACACTGTAAAACCTTTTTCAGCCCATTAAACATCACTCATGGATAGTTTTCTCAACCATTTCTGACAGGTTAGGATATACACATTGGCACACAATTACGGTTTTTACCAAAGACAAATAAAGCCATTCTTCATCTCGTCATCTCGGTGAACTTTTCATCTTCAGGAGTAAATCAATTAATGTCCTCACTAATACCTGGCCTAAATATTCTGCTACAGAGGAAGCCTATGATGTTTATCTTTATAGTAGCCTTCTGTATTACTGTTACAGGAAATATTTTATTGATCTAATTGATGTTTTCAGTATTGTACTACATGAATGAAGTTATTAACTGAGAATAATGGAAGATATGTAGAAGAAGTAACAGATTAGCCATCTTGGATATATATCTGAAATCATAGTATGTCATTTCTGAGCTTGGATTTCTTTGAACTTTCAGATGTATAAATTTGGAGCAGTTCTCATGATGTAATTCAAATGAAATGTTACATTGGTTATGGTTATGGTTAAGAGGTTTAGTGTTCATACCATTTCATAGAATGGAATGTCGCTACTTAGGAATTTGTGGTGATGAAATAACCATTTGTAGCTGTAGCTTGTTTCGCAGACATTCCATGTTTGAACATTAAATGTAACTATAAACAGATAAACAAGTACTGCGTGATTATAACCCTATAATTATTCATCATGGCATGCCTTTGCTTGGTTTTATGCAAGGGTTTAATGTATTTTTAAGGTTTCTTTCACACATGGCATACCTTGTGACACTTCCTTTAGAAACTGGACATGTTTGATTTAGACATGACTGCTCATTTCATACTGTCTATCGCTGTCTGTTATTTGAATCCTCAGACCTGCTGCTCACCCCAAGGTCATTTGACAAGGATAACGTCCTGCCAGGAAGCACAGGGGTCAGCGGTGAGTTCAAAGTCGGGTCACAGCTGCGTGTCTGAGGACAAGGCTGAGATCACGTCCCCCTCAGGACGAGCTCTGAATTACTGAGTGACGCTAACGGCACCGACTGTCTTAACTAACAACTGTTCCCCTGACAGAGTCTGGAAAACCTGTCACAGGGAAAAAAAAAGAGGCAGGCTTCAAAGGAGCCGCTTACAGCTTCGGCTTTGATATTATTACATGGGGCAGTCTTCACCTTTGGGCTGTGATTTTTCTTTTTTTCTTTTCGTAAAAAAAAAAGAAATGGATCAAAGACAGGGAGCGTCAATATTGAGCAGGAGCTGGAGAAGAAGACGGGTTGACAACTTTGTTTGGAGAAAAAGTGTAACCCCGCTGGGAGGATTTCGGCTGCTTTGTAATTAAAAACAACTTCAATGAAAGCCAGTTGAGGTCTCATTCAGAACTGAAAAAAAAAAAAGCGTCTAACAGTATGATTAGCTAATGGCTTGTATTAGAGTGATTGCTGAGTGAGGCGTGGTACAATATTTACAATTTGTGTGCTAAGTGCTTTAAAAAAAAAAAAGGGAGAGAGATAGACTTGGTCAGGATATAAAGGCTTTCAATGTCACCCCGTCACTCTCCACCCCAGACCCCTGCCCCCCTTTTCTCTTAACTCATTCCATCAGTCATGAAAAGATGTCTCTGATAATAATAATAACAACGTGTTATCAGGAAGAACAAAGCGCCTGAGATCTAATCAGCTACAGCATAATCCTTCCTGTCTCTGACATCAGCATCAGGTAGCAGGAGTTTGATGAGGACCAAATAATTTAGGCGCCGTTCCTTCCCCCCGCCCTCCGGTTCTCTCTGCCTCTCTCTCTCTATCACCCCGTTCTCCCCTGATGAAAGAAAGAGGCTCATGGTGCAAATTCACACAGAGAAATATGAGATTAATGAGTCTCTCGACATAAATGACAAATTGTTCCGGCGACGCCCCCCTCCACCTCCACCTCCACCCCAGCCCAGATTCATTCTTCCCAGAGCTTCATAATTCGCATGACTTCCATCATAACTGCCTGTGGCAACGTGCGACACAAGCTGAAGTAATATCGTTGGAAACAATACCCGTGGAATTTCTCAAATTCTCCGATGCAATTTGCAGCCTCGAAAGTAATCAGGAGAGCGTCATCCTTATTCAGGACAGAAGTTGCTCTCCCTTCATACCTTAATCCTCACTGCGCTCTCCTTCTAGCCTTCTCTCTCGGCATGGTAACTTCAAGACAATCAATTACGAAGTACCGAGTAATCAATTAAGAGCCAGTAACGCACGTCGAGCTGAAGAAGGAGCTCCATCAGCGTTCTATTTTAAAGCCCTTAAATGTCTCTGAAATCCCATGCGCTTTCATTACTTTCTCTATTTTTATTTTTTGATGAAACACTGTTGGCTAATCTTATCTGTCCTTGTGTGTAATTCCTATGCAAAGCCACTACATCTGGATTAGGACGAAAAAAAAAGTTTGTTCAGGGAGTCAAAGCGAAACAGGACACGTCATCATTTCTTCCACATGATTTCCCATTTTGCTTGTCATAATTGCCTGCTTCCTTGAAGCGCACACTATTTCAACCAGGGGTTTTAATAAAACAAGATGTATGAAGGGCAGGAGAGTGTGCCAGGTCGTGCTCAGGAGGCTGGTGGCATATTGCATCAATAAAACGGAATAGAACGGATTTATCCAGATGAAACATTCAGTGAACAAATGAACATCTGCCACCAGAACTGTACAAAAAAAAGACACCCCTTGAAGAAGCCTGAACCTGTTAAGTCATCGGTTAAGTTGTTGACCTGTAATAGAGATACTATTAACACACTACTGTATCAAATGACTCAGCCCATAAAGTGACACCGATGATTGGATAATGGCAGGTTCGGATCTGCAGGGAACACAACACCAGCCCTAATGACGCGAGAATGCCACAGTCCGAGCTTAAGTGGGGATGGTTCGATGATGGGAAGTGAGAACGATGTGGGCACTTCAAAAAAGAAAGTGCTCTGGTTGATAATAGGGCTCCATTTAGCCATTTAGCAGCATATCTTATTGCACCACTTCAAGGGCTTTCACTACTTTCAGCCAGAGAGCACAGAGGATGCTCCTTCAGATATGTCTGCTTGACTCGGACTTGTACAGACGCACAAATGCAATGGCGGGGAATTTGAGGAGGTGTTTTTTAAAAAATAGAAATAAATCTATTGCCCTTTCACAGCTCATCAAACCTTGAACTTTTCCTCCGACTCTTTCTAAATTACAGTGTGCGATACCTTGTGTCAGACCTCATTCCTCCAGAGGATTAGTTTTCACAGAGAATGTCCGCTTCGACTCTTGTCACATTCAACCTGAGGAAAGACACAGCAGATGTCACATTCCTGCACATGTTCAGCCATTATTCTGCAAGAGTGCCTTTTCATCTTAGCCAGCTTATAAAACACAAGCAGTGATGGGCAGGTCGCTTAATGTGCTCGACTCCCTCCCTCTCCTTCTCTCCTTGTGTCGCTAAAGGGAAACGCTGACAGCTCCGAAGCTGTCTGAAATCCACTGACATCTTATTTTCGGCAGCTCTCGGGTGCAAGGGATTAGCCTAAATGGCCATGTGATGGGTCTAAAGAGAGAACCTGGTGTGCGAGAGTGAGGAGCACATGCTAAGTTTAATTAGGAGATTGGGCAGACATTTGCCAAAAAAGCACCTGCGAGCACCTGCATGGCAATGCACATGACCAAACCAGACCATGGTCCTTGTTAACTGCCATTAATTTTAGGTTTCATTCTACAGCATTGAGCAGACACACTTATCCAGAGGGACTTACACAAGTGCTTTATAGTCTCTATCAAAAACATGCTAGTACAAATAGGTCAAGGTCTAACTATATATTTTCTTAATTCTATGCAAATTAGGTATGACACGGTAAAGCTACAAATCCAAACAACTGGCTTGAATGATCCGTGAGACAAATCCTATGGTGCGTGTGGTCTTTAGTCCCCCACTCGCAACATTAGTTCTTACCTGCAATTAGTTTCCATTTACTGTTTACACAAAAATGGATGAAACACTTATAACCGTGGTTTCATCTTACCCTGTCATATACAACCTCACATTAAAAGTGTATAGAAACATTATGAAGAAAAATAAAGCTTGGATGGAAGCAACAGAGATTACTGGTGCCACTGGTGAGTGTACATAGCTAATAAAGAAGCTAGTACAGTTTCTTGTGGGAATGAAAGTAAAAAACAATGGACAGTGCATGGCCACAAGAGACAACCTACAAGTGACATGAGTGACTTGTCACTTGCTAGACTGAATATATGTTGGATAAAAATACTACCAAGCTAAACCCCTGTCAGAGAGGAGTTAGTATAAGTTATTGCAGCAACAAAAAATGTACAAGTTTTTAAATTAGTGCTCATTTAAGTGCTTAGTGAAGAGGAGTTAAGATAGCCAATGACTCAGCTGTTCAGACAGCCAAGGGAAGTTCATTCCACCACCTGGTTGCCAGGACAAAGACTCTAGATGCATGTTTTCTTTGTAGAGCAGGGTTTTATAAGTACCTTCTTTTTTTTTTAAATTAATGCTGGGTGAAGAGGTAGGTCTTCAGTCTTCATCTGAAGGCAGCCAGTGACTCAGCTGTTCGGACAGCCAGGGGAAGTTCATTCCACTATGTGGGCACTAATAATTTTGCTGCATGTCTTCCCCATACTTTGCAGATTTGTTGGTCAAGTTGAGCCATTCTAGGGGCTCCGAGGGAACAGAATTTTACGTGATTGATAGCCAGGGGAAGTTCATTCCACCATCTGGTTCCCAGAACAGGGAAGATTCTTGATGCAAGTCTTCCTTGTATCTTGAGGGTGGTGGGTCAAGGGTTAGATCTTGAGGCTTTAAGGGAACATGGTGCAGAATGGGGCTTGATAACTGCCTTCAGGTAGATGGGGGCTGGAAGACTTGCTGGCATTTTGCTAGCGCTCAGTCTAGAGTAATTAAGATGGCAACTGATTTCTAGCTTCACTCTTGATGATAACCGACCCTCATGTGACTTGGTCCTCATTTCCATCACTTGCAGAGAGTCGAGCTATTATGCACTTGAGAGATATTTCTGACTAGATAACGAGGAAGAGGAAGCATTGCTTGCTTCCTGATGGAAGAGTGGCGCAGCTTGTGCTCTCTTCAGTTCTAATGCATCTGAGGGAAATTTTTCCTGGTGAGTGGTGCAAAGTGTTTTGGAGGGAAAGATGGTATTCCTTTCTCCTGTATCTATCAGAGCCATGCTAGCCTATCATGGTTAGGTATGCTTAGGTGTTGTGTAACATTGCATAAGACAACAGACTGCAAATACGGTAGTTGAATAATATATCCCGAAGGAAGCACACTGACTTCTGAGTCTAGTGTAGAATATTATGGTTTTTAATGTTGCATTAGAGTGTTGCTCTTGTAAAAACTCGTGCTTGGGTGATGGAATGGAAGATTTTGGTGCAGTGGTAGCTCAGTGGTTAAGGCTTTGGGCTACTGGATAGATGGTTGTGATTTCAAATCCCAGCATCAACAAGCTGCCACTTTTGAGCAACACTCTTAACCCTAAACTGCTCAGCTGTATACTATCTTAACTGTAAGTTGCTTGGATATAAGCCTTAGCCAAAAATGTAAATGTAAGGTTTAGCGGAGTTGAAGAATCCGTATGCATGAACCATCAATAAAACCAGTCAAGGAGAAAATTCTACTACCTAACTTCAGTAACTGTTGTACAATAGGGAAGAACTAGCTAGTGGTTAGGAATTCAGAACTCAGTCAAAACAGATTTACAAATTTACACCACACTCTTTGCTATCTTGGATTCTGTGATGGGCTCCGGCTTTTTTATGAGCACTCTCTGAACTCTCGGGGTCCATTAGTCAAAATATAGCTTTAAATGCCAAAAAAAAAGCCCTGAGTCAGTAGTGACAATTTATCATTCAACTACACATCCCATATTCAAGTTCAAGTGGAAACCACACCAAGTGACAAATCTTTAAATTGTTGTAATCCTCATATTTACAGTTCCCACAGAAGTTTTAGGACAGTTGTCATGTTTTAGATAGAGTTGGCTAAGGGGAAGGCATTGTGGTAGCTAATGGGAGCTGAAAGCTGCGGTTGGGTAACTTACAGTCTCTTGTCACAGCAGAGGATCCATCACAACCGGCTCATTGTTCGACCTCAGAGATGCAGGGAGTGTAAAATTCCAGGAGGAGCCAGTCATCTAACCGCAGAATCTCTCTTTTCACCTCATCCTTTTGCGAAAAAAAGAGAAGAGAATATGACTCTCTGGAGAGTATGCAGCAAATTAATTTACTCCACTTAACCATCAGATGTCAGTGTGTAGCTCGTGGGGAGCAACACTTATGTGTGTTCAAACAGAGACAACTTGATGTTTTGCAATCTTTATTTCCAATCCTATTAAGTTCTCACATATCTACTCTTCTTTTCTCAACTTCCTTCTGCCCTCAATTGGTCCTCTTTGCCCTCTGCAAAAATGATCTATCATTCTACCTTCTCTTGCGACCCTACTTTTGTAATTAATCCGCAGCAATGAGATTCTCAGGTGCTTTTTCCCCCCACAGTGCCCTGTCCGCTCTGAATCATATTATATCCATCGGGGGAAAGTGTAATGGATCGCCCCAGAGACGACCGATCATATCTGCTTATGACCATATGCATCAAAACTTCCCGGTTCTCCCCTGCCCTCCCTCCCTTCTTGCCCTTGATAAGTGTGGTCTGTTTTTATCCTGCAGAAGGAGTGAGCTTATCTCCCACGGCCCGAGAGCCCTGGCATTAATCACCCTCCCAGCAAAGACAGAAATTAGTCACAGTCCTATCGGCCTAGCCATCTCGCAATGATTAACTCCTGCTTGCACTCCTGCTTGACATTGCGCAGCACTCCTGTGATTCAGCTCTGAAATTGAAAGTGGCCCTGCGACGAGCTGGGGGTGGGGGACGACGGGCGAAACTCTACACCGTGTCGATGTTTCCAAAAGGCTCGAGTGCACAGAGTTAAGTGGCCGAAAGCCAAAAGGCATTGCTCAAAGAACAATCTGGGGAGAGGTTTTTTTTTGGTGTTTAGCTTTTTCTCTTTGTCTGTTGCCAGCTTAACACCTCCAAAAAGACCAACACTATTTGCTGTTCTGTGTTACAGAGTCCGGAAAGGTTATATGTAACGCAAAGTATTTTATTCTTCTCGTAACACACCCATTTACCAACAGTAACAATTTTAGAGCAACATGGCATAATTTTTTATCCATTTATAGCTATATTTAAAGCTGTGGAATGTTCATGAAACAAGCTAGTTCCTGTTATCAGTTACATTTTAGGAGCTATAAACAGTCAGTCCCAAGAGAGTTGTTGTTTTCTCAATGTCAAGGCAGTTGGAAAAATAATGTAATAATAATAATAATAATAATAATAATAATAATAACAACAGATATTACCTAAATATTGTTCTTTGTGTTACAGCTTTCTCAAGTGTGGTCCTGTATTTATTTATTTATTTATTTATTTATTTATTTATTTTTACTGTTAATACAGAATGTAAAAGCTGTGAGCATATACAGTTGTTATAAAAAAAAATCAATAAATAAACCCACTCAAGTCACTAGTGAACTCACACGATGACCCACTGAACTCATCTACCCCAACCCTTCATCTCTTCATCTTCATCTCTCTCTCTCTCTCATTCCATCTCTCTCTCTCCATCGTGATGGATTTGGGACTCGCATCCTTCTCGCCGTCAGCCACTGCAGAAACCGCATAGTTAAACTCGTCTGCAAGGCAGCTTTATTGATTTCACGTCTTAGCATGCGCGCACACACACACACACACACACACACACACACATACACACACTCCTGCTTTTTAAAAATGTATTTAAGTATCACACTACACACTCCGCTGTTGCTAAGGAGACAACCTGTGATGAAGAGGCAGAGCTGAATGGCCGGAGGACTAGATTGACTCCCACAAACACAAACACACACACACACACACAACAATCCTGAGAGCATACAATAAGTAGGATGAGGTGTGTGCATGTTATATTTTTTCCTCAAGGCAATCTCGTGAGCGCTTTCTAAAGATCCATTCAGATTATTCAGGCCATTGATCTGTCTGTCTCACTGCCATGTGTGTTTTCAAATCATGAAGCTTGCATTGTGTCACTTTTTTAAACACCCTTCTCACATTTGCATTGGATTAGACAAGGTGTTGTCTTTGGCAGACCTTCAGAGAGTCAATCTGAGACACAGACATGGACAAAGTCATATAAATTGTATGTGTAATAATACCAACGACACAAGAGAAGCCATTACACAGCTCTAGATTACTGTATATTTACAGGAACCATTTTTTCCATTGCCATTTATTCATTTGTAAAATGAATTCATCCATTGCAAGTCTACAACGCAAAATGATCTAGTTAGCATGCAATGGCAGCCATCTTCCATACGCAATACATTTTTGAGAATGATATATTCCAGGGCAAATTTAAAAACAATTTAGGTTAGGATTTGTGATTCTATCAAAGCAGCATCTTTATGTAATGTTTATAAATGTGACTGCAACGTTGCTGCAATATTTTTTAGCTGTATTAATCTTAACACTAACAAAACAATTTTAATTAACGTATAGCGTTTGCCTCGCTGCTCCAGGGTCGGGGGTTCAATTCCCACCTCTGCCCTGTGTGCGTGGAGTTTAGTGGAGTGACGTGTGGCCAAGTATGGTGACCAATACTCGGAATTTGTGCTCTGCATTTAACCCATCCAAGTGCACACACACACCGTGAACACACACCCGGAGCAGTGGG
>JAKKZI010000149.1:0-24123 GCA_037576675.1 Pangasius sanitwongsei | reverse complement strand
GCCCAAAAACCCTATTTTGTTCAGGCGTTTCCAAACTTTTGGAGGGCAGTGTTTATATATATATATATATATATATATATATATATATATATATATATATATATATATATATAGAGAGAGCGAGAGAGAGAGAGAGAGAGAGCATTGAATGGTCTGAACTTTGATTGAATGTGCTGGGATGCTCACTCCTGAAGATTGGCAACCATCTTAAAAGCTCATTTGTAAACAATCATTCTCACTGTAGAATGGTGAAGTTCAAATTATTTGGAGATGGCCTTATAACCCTTCCCACATTGATGAGCAGCAACAATTGCTTCTCTGAGGTCATGGCTGATGTCCTTTCTTCTTGGCATGAAGTAGACACACACCTCAGTGCTCCAGAACACCAAACTGCCAAAAGTTCTGTTTTTATAGAGTTATTCACACTTCTTGATGATTGACTAATCTCGTGCATTTCATTAGTAACACCTGGCTGCTAATTACTCTCCTAATGATTGTTTTTCCCACCTGGTTTTTGAATGTTGGTTTACTTTTTTGGGGAAAAAAAGACTAACTATTGAAATCTGTTGTATTTTTCTGTTGGCACCTGAACTCATTTGTTTGTTTCTAGAAGTTGGTGAGGACACTCCACATAATCTAAGATTAATAATAAGCACAGCCAACCAATTTTCCTGAATCAATAAAGCTTGGGTGCTGGTCTGCCCTCTTGTTTAATTTTCAGTCTCTCCTCATAAGTATGAGCATCAAAAGACTTTCCTAAAATCACACTTCATGTCAGGTCAACACGTCATTTCATGCCAAAATGCAGCTTAGCTTCTAAGCTAAAAAAGTAAGTGACAGCTGCCTAGCTAGAATTATGAAAAACAAATTTTAGAAAATAATGCAAATAACCAAACATAACTTTATGCTAACAGTTTAAAATATTTACAAATTACACCACCACTGCAGGCTTTAAGTGATTCCGACTGGCAATGATAAATTTGAGATGTCAGTGTGTTCATTCCAGGTTTACTGCTTGGCAGCTGGTTTTGAGGTTTCACCCCACTGAGCGGTCTACCATTCATCACAGCTTCTCCTTAGGTCCAGCGGCAGGACAAATGAAGAGTGCACTGTCCAATAAACATTGAGATGTTTTTTTTTGTGCAAAATGCACCCGTCCACACTCTAATCACTCCCAGTGAAGCCGTGCATCTGGGCATGGCTCAGAATGACATGTTAAAAGCCTGTTGTCTAATAAGCCCATTGAAACACCATGTACACAAACGTGTAATAAACACTTTTTCCCCTCAGGCTGCACTGTCCACTGAAAACAGTTAGAGTTTAATGAATAAACAACATGATACTGCAGTGAAGTATTTGATTATTTGAGTCATAAAATATTGAATTGCACCAAGATTGATAAATAATATAGACACTTTGGTAAACATTTTATTGCTGCATTTTAATGAAAAGCTGGGCTTCCTGTCTAGTCATAAAGTAGTCCCCTGTGGTGTACAGAAAAGCATCTCAGAATGCACAAAATGCATGGGCTACAAGAGCAGAAGACCACATTAGGTTCCACTCTTGTCTGCCAAGAACAGGCATCTGAGACTACAGTAGGCACAGGCTCACCGAAACTGAACAGTTGAAATGTTGCCCATTCAATCTTCAGTTGCCCAGTTTTGGCTCATTGTATGGTCAGACATTTCCAGTTTTTCTAGGCCTCCAGGCTTCAAAAATAAGGCACTGAATACTAGTGGCATTTCAGAGCAGATAGTAACCTGAACGAATGCAGAGATTGTGCTACAATCAATAAACCCACAATGCTGTGAGCTATCAGTTCTTCATGTGGGATGATTCTTATGCAAATAAAAAAGAGCATGGGGTACGCTGTATGTGAAGGTGCGCTGAAAGACATAATAATCAATTCTATCTAATACATACTGTAATTCCGACCTGCAAAACAGTCTGTTTATTCTTAATGCTACAGCTTGCATAAATAGCAGATACCAGATGGAGGGAACGGAGCTGAAGAAGTTGAAATAGTTCAAATAGCGGTGCAAAGAAAACATTGTAAGAGAAAAGTGATGAATGTTTTGAGAGATACAGACTGTTTCCCACTGTCTTCATTTCAGCCCATCTAATTAATTAGCTTTCTTCTACTGATTGGCTAGGAAGCTCTTACTCTGTTAATGAGATGTACAGTACTGTACAGGGCAGTGATGCAATTTATGAACTTCAGAGCAAAACCCATACATTGTGCTCAATGAGTATAGTTATAGATAGACCTAAAGGAAAACTACAGGGTGTCCAAAAATGTTCTGATCCAAATATATTGAGCAAAATCCACAAAAACATGATACAGCAGCTGAGAAAATGCGTAGACTGTAAGGGCATGGACATGTAAAGCATGTGTTAAAAATAATAAATACAAAATTAAGAATATGTAGTATATGTAGTCTCATTGATTATTGACTTTTTGAACACCCTGTTGATGCCTCACAGGGCTAAAACAATACGCTGACTAATAAGCTGACTTGAATTTAATGCATACACGACGATTTTTTACAAAAGGCAACACGATGTAGCATTTGGATATAAGATTCACTCAACAAGGAATCACTTTTCAGAGGAGATAGCTGTGAGATTGTGTGTGTTTTTCATTTTATGAGGCACTTTATGAAGAAGTTAAAAGAGGGTTATAGTTGCTGGCTAGGTGAGTTTAATGTTTATTACCGCTTAATACCTTTTAACTTCTCATTAACTCGACTCGTCCTTAATCAGCGAGCCAGTGGCGACAGTGGCAAGAAAAAGCTGTCATGAAAAGGCGTGAAAGAAACCTTGAGAGGAACCAAACTCAAAAGGATCTTCTTCTAGGTGACACCGGATAGTGGGATTATAAATCATTACATTATACAGGAGCAGAAGAGTACAGTCAAACAGTACTATGTATATTGTAATCATGTTTTGTATGAGCATATTATGAATACGAGGCCTGGGATGAGCACAGGACAGTCTTTACGATTACAAAAATAGCTCTTAGAAAGTAAACTCTACAGTATCCATGTGAGATTATCCACTGAAGCGAGGGTAAGACAGGGGTATAAACTGTAACATTTGGTAAGATAACTTTTACAAATATTTTTGTAATTATTTATTGGTTATAGATGACTTTTTTTTATGATGTAACTATTATTATATACGGCTGAGGTGCTAACATGACAAAATAGCTAATTTAGCAAATATATACTCAAAATACTCAAAACACAGTTAATGTATATTTTTTTAAAAAAAATGATATACACTGAGTTTACAGTATTAAGTGCTACATAGGTGTACCTGATAAACAGAGTACTCATTGTACATTTTATATGACAAACTATGACAAACAGCCAGGAAGCTCTGCTTAATGACACTAATAACAAGAAAAAGCACATTTATCACTCAAAACAAATGGCGGGCGTGTGCTAAATGAAATCAATAAAAGTGACAGCAATATAAATTTTATCTAAAGTGAATAAAGCAGAGGCAGATTTGCAGCAGTTTAAAAGAGAATAAGAAACTGGCTATGTTTCTATTTGATTTACTGTTATGATAATAAGGATAATGACTTCTGTTCCATTCACAGTAATCCTAGTGTGTGTGTGTGTGCGTGCGTGTGTGTGTGTCTTAGAAAGGAAGGATTTCGACTAATAATGTTTAGTTATATAGGACTTTTTGTTTTGAGTTCAATATTTTAAAGTGCTATACATACAATATACAGTATTAGAAGTCAGAACAACATATTTATAATAAAGCATGTGAAATAGCCAAGGAAACTCACAAATGACTTATCAGTAAATGAATGAGAATTCTGCGAATCATGGAAACTTTATTTAACAAAATGAAAACCTAAGAATAAGCCGAGCTAAACACGTATGGATTTTGTCTCGATTAACACCTAAAATACCTATTGATCTAGCATTCCTGAGATTCTCTGAAACACATTCTAGCAGAGAAAAAAGCAAAATATCTTCCATCATCTGAGATGCAACTGATCCTCATGACTAACAAGAGGCCTGCCTCAGCTGAGTGAAATGCATAGGGATGGGCTATAATGTTTCAGGCTGTTGAGCAAGATGTCCAAGAGAAGATAAACCATTCATGATCAAGACTTTGTACTCAATGTGAAGCTTAATAGGCAGCCTAGGGAGCCTGAATAAGACTGGGAAATTGTATTTGTTCTGATTTTTCAATTCAATTTATTTCTGATTAAAGCTCATCTTCCAGTCCTTCTTACCTTACAGTAGCACTTGCAACATCATATCAAACAAATGAAAACAATTTCTTTAGTGTTTGAACTAAAATTACAGACCACGCAATCAGTGCTAATTCATGCAACATAAACAAAATCCTAACTTGCATAAACTGGTACTTAAAGAAGAATTAACATTTTAAGCAGAAATACACAGACAAGGCTTTGAAGAGTGAACACTTCACTGAGGCTTTTATACAATGCCACTTCAATGCTAAAACATTTTTCAGTAATGTCATGTGCATAGCTAAGCCTAATGAATATGAAAACCTCACTGAAAGGGTGTTGATTACACACAGTTTTCACTGATGTTCTAAACAAGTCTTACATATTAGTACAATCAGTGCCAGTTCACTAAAGAACAAACAGGTATTAGGAAGCATTTAGAAAATGAAAATGACCATCTTCATACACATACTCTATATAACCTTTATGACCTTCAAACATATTCTCTATATAACCTATATAACCTTCATACACATACTCTATATAACCTTTATGACCTTCAAACATATTCTCTATATAACCTATATAACCTTCATACATATACTCTATATAACCTATAAAACCATCATATGTATACTTTATATAACCTTCATTCATATACTTTATATAATCTATATAACCTTCACACATACACTCACTGGGCACTTTATTAGGAACACCTGTACACCTACTCATTCATGCAATTATCTAATCAGCCAATTTTGTGGCAGTAGTGCAATGCATAAACTCGTGCAGATACAGTCCAGCAACTTCGAGTAATGTTCACATCGACCATCAGAATGGGAAAAAAATGTGATTTTGCCCATGGCATGATTGTTGGTTCGAGATGGGCTGGTTTGAATATTATGTAAATGCTGATCTCTTGGCATTTTCACACAACAGTCTCTAGAGTTTACTCAGAATGGTGCAATAAAGAAAAAACATCCAGCGAGCAGCAGTTCTGTGGATGGGAACGCCTTGTTGATGAGAGAGGGCAATGGAGAATGGCCAGACTGGTTCAAGCTGACAGAAAGGCTACAGCAACTCACATAACCACTCTGTACAATTGTGATGAGCAGAAAAGCATCTCAGAATGCACAACATGTTGAACCTTGAGTACCAACAACCATGCCACGATCAAAGTCACAAAGATCACACTTTTTCCTCATTCTGATGTTTGATGTGAACATTAACTGGAACTCCTGACCTGTATCTGCATGATTTCATGCATTGTGCTCCTGCCACATGATTGGCTGATGGGAAAACTGCATGAATGAGCAGGTGTTCCTGTTAAAGTGACCGGTGAGTGTAGATGAGATGATGCTAATGCCAATTAATAGGTATCTCAAACGAAAACAAACAAACAAAAAAAAAAAATACAGGAGCACCACCACACAGCGTGCAACAAACTCAAACATTCGTGTAGTAGAGACCTTGGTCAGGGTTTTTGGTGTAATTTATTGATGATAGTTATTTTTTTTCTTTGTCTTGTTAGGATGCTAGGGTTAGCACACTCCTGGAGTACAAAGGGTTAACAGAGGTAACGGCTTGGAGTCATGACTTTCTGATCAGTAGCTCAGAGCTTTAAACATTGAGCTTGGTCATCATTTGACCCTTCTAACTACCTTTTATAATGGATGCAAGTAACTCAGTGCAACGATCCTAAATAGGGAGAATGTGAACGTTATTCACGTCAATTCAATTATATTTGTATAGCCCTTTCTAATAATAGACACTGAGTCTCATTTATCAACCTTTCAGTAAAGTTGTGTGTAAATATTTGCGTGAGCCAAACCGAACAAACAGCGCTTTGGTATTTTCTTCATACTCACATGCATATGTTGATGAATATCAATCCCCAACTAAACACCAAAAGAAAAGGAATTTCACAGAGGCAGAAGTGGACGTTATTTTGATTCATATCTATGCCAATTAAAATATTTATCAGTGTAAAAGCACCTGAAAAGACCAAAATCTGGAGACAAATGACAGAAAAGGTGAGTTAGGTGTGAATTTAGTGAGGTGAAAAGAAAAAGGTTTGACATGAAAATGGGAAGAGAGCTACATTGTACCCCGGTGATCACGCAGGGAAACTGCTGTGTTTAATTGTTTTAAGTGTCTCAGCGACTGTTGGCCAGAAGGAGCACCACTGTGGAGCCAACTTATGTGTCAGCTTTCAAGAAAATCATTCCGGTCTCTAAATATCTGTTGCCTCCTAAGTATGGCATGTGCTCAATCTTTTAATAGCCTAATTCCAGTTTTATTTGTCTTAATTTATGGATTTGTGTGGGCTTGCTTTAATTATTTTTTTCATATTTAATATTCCTTTAATTAATTCCATTAATAGGAAATGAGGAGGATTCACAAAATATTCATTAAATGTGTGTGCAGTTGAAATAATTAAGCTATTTAAACTTGACAGTGTAATCTGTATATAAAATTGCAGCAATCTAAGCCAATTACATTGTTTGAACCTTGCCGATCAGGCAAGGTTTACGTTAGTTAGACTTCTTATATGTAAATTTATACACATTCAGGAGCTCTTGACGGATTTTACGAACTGAACTGAAAAACAGCGAACACCAAATTTCTTGTGTAAATGCAACCACTGAAGCAAGAATGACTCTTGGGCAGAATCTGTTTTTGGGGAAATGCTAAACCTTTAGGGTGTGTGAGTCACAAGTGCAGAAGTGCCAAGCAGAAGAGGAGCATCAGGATGAATCTGGCAGGTCTGGAGGTTGAGAGGAGCAGTAGAAGTGTGTCAGGATCAGGCACTGGCATCACATCAGGCAGCAGGTGTACACGTACAGCTCAACCATATCGTACATTATTACAGCATTACTATTTAATACAGAAAATATACTTTGCAACGATAGTCATGATACTTTTAATTCTTTCAATTTTGGCTTTTTTTTTTTTTTGGCAGCCCTGAGAGCAGCGGCTCATGACCACTGATTTTAGTGGGGCAGTCTGACATAAGACATAACATTAAACAATGTTAAGAAAAAACAAAATGAAGTCGAGAAGCTATCACACTTGACTTATGCTATAGGCTAATATCTAGAGAATTTTTAAAGTAATCCGGTTGAAGATCAACAAAATACAGTCATCCAGTTTACAGTCTAACATCTCAGACTGGTTTTAGCCATATATTTGTTCAGCTGTTTATCAGAGCTACATCTCCATTAGCCCATGTCACCATTACAGAGCCACACTCATGACTACCTACGTAAAAAATATATGCATGGCCATGACTTGTGGGAATGAGGTCATTAAGTCATGGGAACGACATAATTAAGTCTTGGTGCTAATTATTAACACAAGGGAACAAGAAAATTCATTCATGGCCACGATTTAGTAAAGAAGGAAAAATTTAAGTTGGTGCACATATTAATAAGCCGTGATCACTGTGTTGTGCCCCCCCAGCTGGTGTGTGCACATATACAGGGTTTTAAGTAAATAACCACACGATTGCAGGAAATGAGCCACCACTTGTATTTTAGATAAGATTCAGAGACCAGAAAAGTTTACATGAACAATTTATTAATAATTACTGAATGTAACATATTTTTTTTTCCTAGAAGAGTGTTCGTTTTTTCATAAGTTTGTTCAATTAAAGCAATCAAATTTTTAATGTAAACATAACATACAAAACAATCAACATCTCAGTTCTATTATTTACAAAAAAGACGACCGCTATTGTGGAAAAACAAATATTCTACTCAAAGGAAACGATGTTCTGTTAGTTCATGATGTTCAGTAATTAATAATAAATTGTGCATGTAAACTTTTCTAGTTTCAGAATCTTAACTAAAAGATGAGCGGCGGCTCATTGCCTCCAAGCGTGTGGTGGTTTCCCTAAAACCCCTTATACACGCACACACACGCTGGGAGGCAAAACACTATGATCTCAGCTTATTAATTCATTTTCTTGTTCATTCACTTTACTAAGTCGTGGTAACGACTTAATGATTTTGTTCCCTCGACTTAATGATCTCGTTAAGCAGGGATGTCCTCACAGGGCCTCTATTGGCAATAGATGCAGTTCCCAGTTTTGAACTCTATGTGCAATAATAACTCTATGGCCCTAAGTGGAGCAGTGATCATGCTACCCTACGACATCTAGAAAGGTGAGCAAATCAATGGAACAATGACTTATATCTGTCCAATAGCAATCTGAAATATGACTGAAATATGACTGAAATATATGCCACCGCTAAACCCTGATCTTATTAGATGTTACTATGTGTGCACAATGCACTACCATCTGCATTCACATGCTGTAACCCAGTAAATGATGTGGACATACAGTACCTCCATCATGAAATAGGACTAAATATTAAACAATCTATAAGCGCCTTTAAGCGTCGGTGATAGCACTCGCTTTTCATGCAGTTTTGTTTGACACACTATTGCAATAGGACTTCAATGCGCTTATCGATTTCTTACACCATATATTCTGGCTGAAATGCCTTTTATTTATTGACAGACTCTCACATATTCTCCTTAAGAGTATGTCTAAGTGCATGTCAGGTTTTTCCTAAGAACAGCACTCAGGACAGGCCAATCCATTTAAAACCAAAACACTTGGTTTTTGTAAGCTGACAGAAAAACAGGTGGAATTGATTTCAAACAGTCAACACACACAGAAAAAGGTTCGGAGTCAGAACAATGGATAGCAGAGACATGGCTTTGTATTGTACTGTAAACCACAGAAAATTCAATTCACAGATAATTCTTTTATCTGTTTGAATACCAATTCTGTATTAATTTTGTAGTATGCAAGCTTAAGTCGACACGGAATACAGCTCTGTCATATTACTACACGTGCCATTATATATACATGATCGATCTACATGTACGCTCTACAGTCTACATGAAAGAAAAACAATAATTTGGTATGCCACATGGAATGTTGGTTTCATAGAAAGTCTAACGACTGATTTCATCAAAACATAGTTGGCAAAAAAGACCGGAGGTTTTGTGTCAGTAAAGCAGCCGAAAAATGCAAAAGTACAAAATTAATCACACATTGGCTTTTACAGCAAAGGAAAGCTTATCTGACTAGAAAACCCTGCCGCAGTGATAAAGTTGTCAGTATGATAACAGTAACAGTGACTAAGATGTTATAAAATGTTTTGGAAGGACAGCACCGAACGAGATGAAAGGCATAAGTGAAGGAGCGAGCGGATCAAAGGTACACTACAAACCGTTATTACAGTGGAACATGACAACATGGAGTAACAGGGCTTTTCATGGCTTCATTCTCACTCTGCAGATAATGGAAAGCAGATGGGTGTTTGTGTGCCGACTTCAGGCCAAGTGGCCATATAAGAAATTGACGTTCTGTATTACTAATCAAAAAACAAGAAACTGGAAACAGTAGGTAATATATATATATATATATATATATATATATATAGGCTTAAAGACATGTTGATAAATGGTTGAAATTTGTTTCTATGGCAAATGTAGGGAAGAATGTCCATGTCTGATTATTTAACTAGTAAATCCTATTATAATAAACCAAGTATAAAACAATTCATTGTGAATCGAGACATTTTTAACTAATTTCAAGCTTTATATATTCTTAGATTATGGGCAGATAATTTAGCTTCTTTAATTTAGCCAAAAGAACACGACTATTTTTATTTAAATAGTCCTATATTTATATATATTTATATAGTCTTTGTTTATTGCAATCTTATAATGGGAAATACTGGATAAATTTGACTATATTCAAGATATTTCCATTTGCTAAGATGTCATTTTTTTGCATTGCTATTTCATAGTGTTAGTGTCTTTGTTATTATTCTAAAATAGTACAAAATAGCAAAAATGAAGAAAACTCTTACATATCATGTTCTGGGGGTCAAAAACATGTCAAAACATTTTTTTCATTAGTAATGTGCTTAGACAGACAGGAGGAAAGCATAAATTTGGTCTAGAGATCTTTTTCACAATGGATATGACACAGTGTTGTCATAGCCAGTAATATTAGGAATATTAACATTTCGGTTGCCACTTTGAAAATTGTTTAGGAACTGATGCGCTTAAGTGACAGTGAGTCCGAACCGTCTATTAACGGTATATTCTGGATTAAGATAAGCAGTAAATAACTCACTACATTTACTAGCTACTTCACACTTGGCTAGATAGCTAGTTTGTTTAAACAGTTGCTAATGAACATAGCAACAATAAATTACCTAGCTAGCATTAGCAACAATCAGGGAATGTGCATAGGGTGCAATGAAATTGTCATTTGTGTAAGCTCAGGTATCTGGAAGAAAAACACTTGCATTCTTGTGATCTGCAGCTGAAACAGATCCTGCACACAGTGCTGGCTTTTCTGAGTTAGTCCAAAACGTTTTAGCAGATAATAGAGGTTTGATCTGTCCATTCAAATCAAGACAGAATGTTTTAGGTGTTTTTGAAGTAGTCAGGTTCTTTGAAATGCCGGCTACAGCTTGTTCAGAAATGTACGAATAGCAAAATGTTCTTTCTTTCTCACAAGCACATCGGTGGGAAATGAGTGAATTATATGTGCATTGAGTAGTATATGCTGCCATTGTTCTCTAACTCGCAGTAAGTTTTAAAAATCTCGCCAACTTCGACACAATTACAATTAAACTGGGCGAGTATGCACACACACTTCCCCTATTAAAATGGCCCTGTATATGCATATTAGGAAGATTTTATTATTCAGAGGACTTATGAAGAATGTTAAGCAGCCTATAATGCAAACATAATCCAATTTCTTTTGTCTAAAAGTTGCCTCTGAAATGAAGAAAATGAAGAAAAAAGAAAGAAGAAAAAAAAAACAAGGACAAAATGTCTTTTAATATTTAACAGAAATAAAAAAAAAATATATTATATATGGTATGTTTGGGTTTAGTGTTTTATACATTCACATTTTATTTCCATACCATCTGTAATTTTCTTCAAAATGGCAAAGTTTTCATCAAAGAAATCTAATGTATGATGTTAGAGTATCTGCCAGTTAAGCCTACTATCTTTAGTTTCAATGCAAATCCAACTGCATCTCTCTCTCAATCAAAGAAGAGAAAAGCAGAGATGCTTTTTAAACATAATACAAATGTCATTCTGTTCACTGAAAGGCCAGATTATTTTTCTTTATTTATTTTAACAAGAAATATCATAATCTTACCTCTGTACATGCGTCTTGGACATCAGCGTGTATTATAATTTATTTAATGCAGTGTAATTTGTGGGAACAGGAGTGTTTTTGTACTTTCTAAGCTGAAACATTTAATTATCTTTTACTTCATTTTAGATAACAATCCAAATTGGCTGGTCCAAATGGCTCTGGTTAAAGAAATCAACTGCAATAGATGAAAGCGTAATTAAAGAGAGCAAAATAAATCAAATGCAGCGACCTGTTCAGATAACGTGAAAAAAAAACAAAAAAAAAACCCTGCTTTATAATATCTCCGCCCCTTCTTGGTATGTAATGAAAACCTGCACTAGAGGAAAGCAAGACTTCAATTTCACCTCACTTGTACCTCAAGAACCTTTTTAAAGCAGCAATGCAATAAGCACTTGTTAGACCAAAAAGGTTTTGTTTAAGGGACGGGTTGGTAATGGTGCTGCTTTGTTTGAAATGATGCTGATCTTTTCAAGGGTGAGAATATAAGCAAATGAAAGAGTAGATACCTAGTGATTCTGTGTGTGTGTGTGTGTGTGTGTGGATGCTTGGATGAAGAAAAAAATGTTCTCAGGTTTAGATGCTTTAGGGCATTGCTTCCATTTTTTTTTTTAAAGTAAAAGCTAGCTCTGTGCCCTAGAGCTAGTCATCTAGGTTAACGTGGTCCCTCAGAGTCCTAGAACCAGCCAGTTACTGGCAATCGTGCAATTTATCATTTTAAGCAACAGTGCTGCTTACTGAGATGTACAAAATCTGACTCATCGAAAAACTACCTGTTAACTAAAAGAGATGAATATTAAAGCAGAGAAAAATGCTGACAAGGCTCGGGATATTTCACACTTTCCTGGGCAGCAGGAAATGCGGAGTTGGTATTGCAACATCGCGTCGCATTGCACATTTGCTATGCAGTGAACGCTTATAAAATTGTAAATTCATGGAAAACGACAGAGAGAAAGAGAATAAGTCGTCCCGAAGTCATAATGTCAAACTGAACCATTGTAAATGGATTCTTATAATCTAATCAAATGAAATACAATTAGCAATATAGGAACAAATTTGCTAGCAATCCCTAACTACTTACATATGATGATAGTGAGCCAAAAGGGAACATGTCTTAGCATTCCTTATACTCCCTCTTGAAGTTTGTAAACGGGATAATTGTCATTTAGGACTGTTATTAGTCTTACACTAAAGTTCTGTTCAAATGGGAGAAGACATATATATAGTAATTATGAAATTCGAAACTGTTACGACAGTAGAGTTAGCGACATCATCAGCGGACATGGCAAATGATACGTTTCAGGGATATATATTGTTGATTTTCAGACTACACTTCCTGTGACTCCTGTGACAGAAAACACGTCCTGGGTGTAACACAAGCGCAATGATCATTGCATTTGATTAATCTGAACCGTTTATTCATTTTTACTGGTAGTCCATGCAGAAATATTGATGAGGTGGCTCCATCTCACTGCAATTTGAACATTATAAGCTTTTCTGACATTGCTGCTTTCATACAAGCTGCCTTGTTAAAATTTGTAATTAGGAGACAGTGTTGATTAATTAATGCAGTTGTTCTCAGTCATAGCTCTGGGATTGGAAATTGTTGTTTTTTCACGTTTAACTCACCTGGCAAAGCTCATAAAAGGGTGTGATAATGAGCTGACAAATTAAGTCAGGTGTGAATCATGGGGTTTCCTAGACTGAGGTTGGTGGATAAGTAGAATTGTGAACTTCATGCTATTTGGGTTCACGTGTTGTCATGTTTAAATCTTTTAAAAAATGTTTAATGTACATTAAAATTGTGTCAAAACATTGCATTGTGCTGTAGTAATTAATCTTATTACCAGGCATATCAAATTTCACTACTTGCTTTACGCACACAGAGTAAAAGCATTTGTACATTCATCCATTCATTTTCAGTAAGTGCTTTATCCTGGTCAGGGTCGCGATGAATCCAGAGCCCAGAAACACTGTTGGGATGCCAGTCCATCACAAGTCACACCTCCACACACTCATTCACACCTAATTTAGAGTCACCAGGCCACCTACGGGCTGGGATTTTTGGGAGGTGGAGAACCCGGAGGAACCAACACGGAAACCCTCATGCAGTTGTTCATTTTATATATTATTCCTTGAACTGATGCTTTCATCCAAAGTTGCTTACAATTGAGACAGGATGTAACTGAGCAGTTGAGGTTGTGAGCTAGAAATTGGAAAAAAAAAAAGTTTATTTAGGACATTGTGCATAGATAGATAGATATTGCTTTGGAAATTAAAATCAGTAGGAAAGTGAACATAAAATGGCCAGAAGGGATGCCAGTATTAAATGGGTACATTACAATAATTTACTATGTGGAAAATTGACAATTGAGATAATATATTACTGTAATTAACCTTTCAGGAAAACTCACAATTCTGATTATTTTACAGTAGTTTATATTTTAACAAAGTTTTTAATTGTGATTCTATGAATTGTTGTAAATAACAGCAAAAAAAAAGCAGCCATATTTCAGTAATTAAACTTTCAGGAAAAAATACTGTGAAATTATATGTAGAAAGCCCTTTATCATTTATTTTGTAATTTTACAGAATTTTAAAAACAAAACTGAAAACAAGTATAGACAGCATAACTGAGAAGAGAAATGTGCATGTACAATGTCTCTAATTCTCTAGCGCTAAGTGTATAGGCGCCCAAAAATTCCTAACAAAAAGAATGTGCTTGGATAAATAAATATATGTACATTATGAATCTTTCCAGTGAAAACATGTCAAATTTGAAGTGTTTATTTATTTATTTATTTATTTATTTTTTAAGCAGAGCTAATGAACAATTTTAGCTGGAGGCTGAAATAAACAAAGCTGACATCTAGCTCTGTGCTAGAATCATTAACTTTACACTATACTGCAGTGTATAATGATGTGAATCTTGCATTTGTAAATCAGCTTTCTGTGCATGATGGGAGTACAAACAGTGCCTTAACCACCAAGACTACAATGCATGAACTACCACACTGTTAGAATTACATTTATGGGCTCTTTTGGGTGACATTTTTTTAAAACAGATGAGGTTTTAGTAACACTAATAAAATATACACGGTGTGCTACTGTGGCTCATGTACGAGATATTGTTTTAAGGATAATCAGCTTTAACTTGAACAGTTCTCTCATAAAGCATTTAAAACATCAATTACGACCCCACAAATGAGCAATTACATCTTAATTTGTATTGACAACATGAAAAATGTAGATTGTTCTCTACGCCCTCTTCAGTCAGTAATGCAACGCTCTGAGGTGCCATGCTTGGCTTCCCAATGTCAGTATCTCTAGATACCAATTGGTCATGTTTGTGTGTGTGTGTGTGTATGTGTGAGAGAGAGAGATTTTACAATTTCATTACGCTAATTTAATTCACAGTTAGCATACCACTGCAGCTGTTACTGTGCAGACTGTTAATCACCAATAATGCGTACTTGATAAAGTAATGAACAAAGACAGGTAGGAAAAGCAACACAGCTTGAGGAGTAAATCAATACAAAGCAATTAAAGCTTACAGTTGGGATGAAAACATAATACGATGAAAGCATCCACCTGCACTTGTGGTTTGTCATGAGAATTTACAGCCGCATGCACCTTGTTAAATGATTCTGTGTAAAGCTGGAAACATAGCCTGAAATGGCATGTTCCTGGCAAATGCAAAGTAACCTATGATTAGACGTCAGATTAGAGAGCAGAGAGCAGTGTGTGGCTGGCATCAAACATGTAATGAGAGTCGCAGCACTTAGAGTCAAGGCCACTCTAAACTCTTAAAACAGTGCTTATACTCACAACGTAAATCTTTGCTTGACGCACTTGAGAGAGAGAGAGAGGGAGAGGGAGAGAGAGAGAGAGAGAGCATTTTACATTCTCCTACAAAAATTCATCTAATTCATAATCAGTGCTTCATTACTCACAAAGTTCTTTTTTTTTTTTTTTTCCATAATCTGATAAAATGTTAGTATTATCATCCTATAATATCATTCCACTAGCAGTGACACACGCCATATTTGCAGGAATCCTCTATTTCCCTCTGTTTGGTTATGCTAATGCTGTAGCAGAAAAGCGCTGACTGTCAATCTGTAGCTGCAAGTTGTCGCGCGTGTGCTGTGTTTTTCCTTACCACGAGCTCAGCGGAAATTAAACCGTTAATTTTCCGCCTCTGTGAGGAAGGGGGAGAAAGCTGATTTCCTCCATCAGGCTTGAACTCGCTGGATAGGGGATAAATTAACAGTGTGTGCAACATGTAGAATATGCTATGAGTCTGCATTAATGGGGAATATGGGGTTATGGTGCTGTGAAATTGGGCCGGCTTCTCTGCTTTTACACAAATGAGCCTGCTCTTGGCTCCTGATGATTATGAAAACAGAGCTCATGGTAGACTCTCACCTGCTCCACTTAGATGAAGGTACATGGCCTTTATTTAAAATTGTGGTTCTCCTTTTTTTAGGGCCAGTGACATTCTCTGTCTCAAGCTAAAGTCTCGATTTCTTAAGCGCGAAGGCAATATTGATAGACTTTATGGAAATTAGGTTGTAAGAATTCAATTTACTTCTATTTCTATAGCGCTTTTAACAATAGACATTGTCACATACAGTGGATATTCTACACATCCCTATTAAAATTGCAGGTTTTTGTGCTGTAAAAAAAATGAAACCAGATAAATAATTTCAGATCTTTAGTTACTTTTAATGTGATATAGCAATCAACAAAATTCAAGTGAATAACAAAAAGAAATGTTTGAGGAGGGGAAAAAGGAAAAGAAAAAAACGTACAAAAACCTGGTTGCATAACTGTGCACACACTTTAATAATTGGGCATGTGACTGTGGTCAGAGTCAACCAATCACATTCAAGCTCCTGTTCAAAAGTAATTATCATACACCTGAAGTGATTCTGATGAACCCCAAATAAAGATCAGCTGTTTCTGTAGGATTTTCTTGACATCTTCTTGGTTTCATCTGACTGCTGAAGCCATGGTCCTCAAAGAACTAATAAAGTATGTACAGTATCTCATTGTGGGAAAGTATTTATCAGAAGAGGGACACAAAAGAATTTCCAAAACATCAGATGTGCCATGGAACCCTGTGAAGGCCATCGTGAAGAGAAAATAGGGCACTACAGCGACATTACCAAGAACAGGGCATCTTATCAGAGAGACTGCTAAGAGACCTACAGCAACATTAAAGGAGCTACAGGAAGTACTGCTACCAAGTACTGCTCACCCTGCATGTGGCAACAATCTCCAATCTCTCGTATTCTTCAAATGACTGGGCTATGGAGTAGGGTGGCTAGATGGAAGCCCTTTGTCATGAAAAAAAATCCAAGCCTGCCTAAATCACCCACAACCATGTGGTAAAATCTGTTATAGTCTGATGAGACCAAGGTAGAACTGTTTGCACATAATTCTAAAAGACATGCACCCACAGTGACACGTCGTGGTGGCAGTATCACGCTATGGGACTAGGGCTGTAGTCAAGATAGAGGGAATCATGGATAGCCCCAAATACCAATCTACTTTGGCACAAAACCTGCAGGCCTCTTTTAGACAGCTGAAAATGAAGAAAAATTTCACCTTCCAGCACAATAACAACCCAAAGCACAAATCCAAGTCAGCAAAGGAATGGCTTCGGAAGAAGAAGAACAATGTTTTGGAATGGCCCAGTCAGAGCCCAGATCTAAATGCTATCAAAAACCTGTGGAATGACTTGAAAAAGGCTGTGCACAGGAAATTCCCAGGAGATTTATCTCGGTTTCATTTTTACATCACAAAAACCTGTTATTTTAGCAGGAGTCTGTAGATTTTTTTTTTATATCCACTGTAGCAGCTTTACAGAAATCCAGATGTAGATTTAGATCCCTAATGAACAAGCCAGAGGTCACAATGGCAAGCAAAAACTCCCTGAGATGACATGAAGGGAACCCCTCCTCTTCTGAGTGACCTCAGATAGTGGAATTATTAAACATTACTCTCAACTTTATGCTATATAGTCAAACAGTAAAGTTCAAGAAAGGTTGTTGAAAGGAAAGCAGTGTCACCTAAAGTTAATTTGCCTTGAGCATAATCCTAGCTTTATGAGTTAAATTAAAGATCTTATGAATTATCAATTATCAAGCAGGAGAATCTTTTGGACCAATAGCTACTAGATCGAGTAGGTAGATGCTGAAGAACTTCATGCATTATACACTACCAAGATAGTATTTACACTGCTACTAGTAATCTCTAATCCCATAATGCTTGGTTCCTGCCTTAGAAAATAGCTTCTTAGAGGAAGCTTCTGTGGAAGGATGGGTTCCTTGAACTGTAGTATATAATTAAATTGAAGCATTTTCCCCAAGCATCCTGAACTGTACTGGCCTTAATCATAGCAATTGGGAGCACAAGACCTTGGCTGTGAATGTCTGTGGAGAATTTTGCCAGATTTCCTCTGCCATGCATAATGAATCCTCTCTCTCAACCACAAGCCATAAACATCTCTCTCAATTCTCCATCTGTACTTCACTCAAGGACTGGATGGGGACGATATCACTTGGAGTAAGAGAACCTTAAGAGCTGCATAGAGTCCCACAGTGCAGAATAATCAAATCCTCATGCCTGTGGTGCCACAATTAATCACTGCTAGTCAGTTTCAGCAAATCCCTCACTATTTGTAATACTGTCTTTTCTTTTTTTGGCCAAAATTAGGATTGTCTTTTTTTTTTCAACACTGAGCTTTAGTTAGAAGCTCTTTTAACTTCTGTGAAGCTGATGTAACGGAAAAGCAATGCCATCGATTGGCAGCACCTTAGCATCCTTTTCACACACATCAAATATGGTGTTGGATTAGACAGTGAGTGTTTATTGATCTGGTTTTAACTGCTTGCAAGCATGTGATTGTCTTTTAAATGCTTTAACCTGCACTGTAGATGTGCTCTTGAGCTTTTTTCTGCATTCTGGGTAAAATATGGCCTGTAAATTTCTCATTAATGTGGCTACTTCAGATGGGTTTTTTCTGCAGACATTTAAGGGCCCTATGTTTACGAGCCCATTGATGTGCTGAAGGACACAAAAAGAAGTTTCCTAAAATATCCTGTCAATGTAGCTTATGCTAGCCATCTAAATAGAATAATGTGTGACTTAATTATTAATATGATTTAGTACATCTCTGAAATCTTGTCAGGTTATATAGCTGGCTAATGTTAATACTGAAGAAATATTAACTTTTATGAATTAAACATAAAAATCCTATCACAGATCCTGTCAGGTAAGCTAATTTAATTAGCTGGCTATCTTAAAAAAATGCACAATTTCTATGGTCTTCACCAGGAATTAATTTTTATGGGATCTTTTTATTTGAGACTTCTTTCTTCAGCACGTTCTGTTCATTGATGACCTGCTGTGGAATTTAGGATTTTACCTTGTAGATCACTAACTAGATGAGCCAAGTTTCGGCGCAACTGCGTCATATGGCTGCATTACATTCTGGAAGTTTGAATCCAAAGTTTGCTATCTCCACTACTTTGGATTTCTCATTAATATGATGTTGAATGTCTCAGGAAAATGGTGAGTGAGAAAGGAAACACTTGCTCTTGACAGTTAACATGACAGTTATCACTTATGTTTGAGATTAATTAATTAAATGCCATCGTAACTGCGCTAGCAACATATAACTCACTTCTCATGGAACAGTGAAAGTAGAGCATTGATTAACAAATTAGCACCAGAATTGCTAAACTCATCACAAATATTTCAATATAAACATATTTAACATGTTTCAGGATGGAAGTTGCTTTAAAAGGCACAGGTACTCAGAGTAGATCTTATTTCCTTATATGGAATTAATGACACTCCCACATTTCCATATATGTCTCTAAGACACACATTCTGTGGTTTACAATCTACAGACCATAGTAATAATATGCATAAGCAGCCAGTTGGTGGAAGAGAAACCCGACAGGAAAATGGCAGCTACCGAAAAGGACATCTGGCAGACAATAAAGTGACATATTAGATGTTGTGCGTGAAAAGGAAATCGATGATCTAAAAGAACTAGTGGTGCTGTGGTGAATGTGAGGGTTTGAAGGATGCCAGTGGCACTTGATAGGATACTTGAAGTCCAATATTGTGTGTACACAAGCCACAACATAACCGATGTCTCCAAACAAAGCAGAATCAATATGGAAGTGACCCTGTGAAACGAACAAGATGAAGCCACATTTCTTTTTGGCACTAGCTTCCCCTCTTTTTTTCTTGTCCTCTTTGCTTTCTCTTTCTATTCTCATCTCTGTGCTGATGAAGCAGCAGAAGGTTAGTAGAGACCCCAAGGCTGCTTTATACTTTATACAGATAATAAAAAAAACTCAAATTACGGAGACCTTAAATAAATAATTGGATTCCCCCATCGCTGGAAGATGAAGTTCAAATTCAAATGGACCAATTCCTTCTCCCCTTAGGGATGGCATGGAGCTCATCTGATACGGTGCTACAATGACATGGATCTAAAAAGGAAATCTATTTAAAACTAATATAACGTTGCAATACTCAGACACAAAGCAGCCATATAGCCTTACCTACAGAAACCTAAAGGAGAGTATGCATACTTTGACTTTGACTTCTGATACTTCTGATTTTTTTTATTTATTTATTTTTTTTGACAAACCAAAAATCAATATAAACTTTCTAGTTTCTGGATCTTTCTATGAGAACTGTAGAAAGTGGATGCTCAGCTTTTTTCTCAGCAATAATGAAGCCAATCTTGGTTTGATAAATTGATCAATTAAAGGAAAATTCAGTTCAGAAATATGGTTGTATTGAAATACTTGTGATGTGATAAACAATTCAGGTCCAAATTTGTTGGTTGGTGCTGCATTTTCATCATTCCTATGAGAATATAGCGGTTGTGTGTTTTGTGTGGACATTGCTAGCATAGTTATAATGGTGTTTAATACTGTAGGAGAAAAAACACTTCAACAATCTCACACATAAGGGATAACTGTCCGATTTGTCCGATGTGATCTGCCGCTGAAGATCACATGATAAATCTAAATATTAATATTGTGACGAGAACCTCACCACTCCATCACTCGAACACACTAGTTGACTTTGTGCTGTCTCCTTTTCAAAGACTTCCTGGTGGCACAAGAAAAGCGAGACTCAGCCCTTCATAATGAGCTCAGAGACCAGTTCATGTTTTTGAGCAGAGAGAACAGAACAAGTCTAGAGGCAAGCTGCTGTGAGTTCCAGCATGAGTGAGGGAGAATGTCTCAGATGGGATTTACTCACATCAAGACCATTATAGGATCCAGCTCAGATCCACACCTTTCGAGTAAGCCAAGATGGAGGTCACCAGGAACACCATGTGCTTTCTCATTCTGAAGACTCATGAGGAGTTGGCAATCAACAGGTTTTCCAGTGCAGAGACCTGAAAGCACAGAGAACCTTTAAGCAAGGAGAAGACATTAAGACGTTTCTACTGGGGTTTGAGCACATGGTCAAGCAATGGCATTGGCCAGAAGAGGAGTGGGCCTGCCGACTGGTGCTGCTGCGCTAGATGCGTATACAGCAATTGATGAAGACAGCTCCAGTAGTTACTGGGATCTCAAGGATGCGCTGTCACACAAAATTGACATATCCTTCCTGTCGACAACAAGACCTGCTGGGGAGTCACCAATGGAGGCTATACCAGCATTAGATACAACCAGAACAATAAACAAAGGAACAGAGAGAGAGAGACAGAGAAAGAGAGAGGGGGAGAGAATGAGAGGTATGCTTTTTGTCCCATAATGGTTAAGAACAATGTACTTTGTGTGCAGAGTGCAAGCAGGGACTCCAGCAAGACTAGCTATGACAGCATAACTAAAAGGGAAAGCCAGAAGCTAACACAGGGATGAGGGGGTCCTGGGACATAAAGCGGCCAGCCACTCCACCGTCGACAAACCTGAGTGAATGCGTGAGAGTGGGTGTGGGGAAGGGGGATGCGACAGCATCCAAACATCCCAGTTCACCACAACACTCTATGCCTGTGAACCCTCCAGATCTGTTCCTTTACCTAAGAAAAAAACTATTCACAAAAGGCTTGACTAAACAATTTTTTTGCAGCCTAGACACACTGAGACAGTGTCTGAGCCCGGAACACTAATTGGAAGGCTGTTCCATAACTGTGGGGCTTTGTAAGAGAAAGCTCTAAGTGGAGCTACCTTAGCTAGCGTGTTGCGGAACGTTGACACTAAGCATTCTGTTACCTGATCAAATTCTTCGGGATCAGACAGTGATTCAATCGTTGCTAGTAACTCTGGGAGATTATCGATAAAACTCTGTGCAGTAGCTGACGTGAAAGTATGTTTGACACTGTAGCATGGCAAGGTGCATATGCTATGATTAAGACACATTTTAAGTTAGATGAGATAATGATCTGAGATAGCTTCTGTAAATTATACTTAGCAGAATCAACTTATTTTTTGTGGCCATGTATGTTATGTTAGCATAAAGAATTTTAAATGCGCAAACGCTCTAAGCACTGTAGACATAAGAGATCTAATATTTAGCAGTCCTAGCTTCAGATCAAGTCAGTCCTAGCATCATTTGTTAGTACTGCCAACAACCTGGGCATAAGGTGTCAGTGTTTCCCCTTAAGAAGCCTAAGGTGACAGGGTATTGCTATGTCCCAAGAGAGGAAGCTGCAGAGCCATGTTAGACTCTAGCAGTCTACTGTTCTGTTACACTGATTAAAGAATGTCATGTTCCATTGAACACCATTGACTATGGACAAAGTCATCCAATGCATTCATGGGGATCCAAAAGAATACCCTCAGTCTGAGCTGATTCTAGAGGTCCAAGGACAGAAGTACTTGCTAAGAACCATTGTGGTAACAAGCCTGCCTTGTGATGTTATCCGCGGATGAGATGTTCCCACCTTGTTATGGGGGTGTCCGAGAATAGAAGCAGTCCGGGGCCACAGTCCTCTGATGCCAGTGAAGAGGTGAATTCTCTGTGTCCTACTCTGTCATCACACAATCACAAAAGGCCATTTGTCAGATGATGTGACAGTTGATTCCATAAAGGGGCCTAGGAAAACTTGCTGCAGTCAACACCTTAAAAAGCCATTGGGGTGCCCAGAGCCAAAAGAAGATACCAGGGATTTGTTAGTGGTTTGAGAAGTGACTCAGGATATTGTTAGTTTACAAAGGGAGGATAAACCACTGGGAGGAGAAACCACTGAGAACCGTGAAGTTGGGGGCCAGGAAGATTCCTGTGAGGAAAAGTGGTTGGTAGAGACTAACATACTTTACAATGTGTCCGATGCAGGTGTCAAAACACTGATAGCTACATCCAGTTGTAGGCACCTGGTGCTTCACCTAGTTCATACTGTTCCTTGGGCTGAGCACCTGGGACGGCAGAAAACCTACCTGCATTTGGTCATCCAGTTCTTAAGAAGAAGAAGAAGAAGAATGGCCATCCATGTACACTGACACCCAAACCTACTGCAAGACATGTGTGGTTTGTCAAAAAGTTTCCCATCTTCATTGGTCTGAACAAGTACTTCTTCATCCACTACCTGTGATAAAATTCTATTCCGGAGAATCGTGATAGACATAGTTGGTCCTCTGGAGAAGATGGTATCAATACATCCTTGTTGTATGCAACTATGCCACTAGATTTCCTGAATCCATACCACTATGCTCCATAACCACTCCAAAGATAGTAAGTGCCCTGGTTCAGCTGTTTTCCAGAGTGGTTATTCCAGAGGAGATCCTCATGGACCAGGGGACAAACTTCACATCCAGACTCATGAGACAGCTCCACTGTCAGTTGGGTGTCAGTGCTCTCAGAACAACACCCTACCATCCACAAACCGATAGGTTGGTGGAACGGTTCAATCAGTCTCTCAAGTCAATGATCTGGAAGTTTGTGGCCAATACAGGATGGGATTGGGACAAATGATTACCATTCTTACTCTTTGCCTATAGGGAGGTGCCCCAAACATCCAAGGGGTTTTCCCCATTTAAGTTACTATATGGATGGCCAGTCAGGGGTCCACTGAACTTGTTGAAGTTGGGATGGAGAAGTGTCATCGATCCCTGAAGGAAGAAGATGGAGGAGATCACGGAAGCATGGTCTGGACGATCCAAGGTGGAACTGTCCCACCTGCATGAAGAAAGATAAGCAGACCTGAAGCAAGTTCTGGGTGAGTGCCCAGACCTTTTTCAACAGAGATCAGGTGTAACTATCCTACAACACACCATTCCCCTGAAGTCGTGCTACCAGCCAGTTCGACAACCACCATACCAAGTGCCTGAGAGGTTGGTGGGTGCTCTTAAGGAAGAGATATGAGTTATGAAGGACTTGGGAGTCAGACCTACACTGCATTCCGCACACGCCTTTAATGCTTTGAAAAAGTGTTCGTGTTCTTCTCCTGTTCTCCAGGCCCCAGACATCGAGAAGCAATTCCTTGTCGAGGTGAATGCCTCAGGCATTGGGCTTGAAGCTGTCCTTGCACAGGGTGACACTGGTGATGAGAAACCTGTCCTTTACATCAGCAGGAAGCTCCTTCCACGTGTCAAAAATTATTGTGTTCTGTGTTTATAATGTTTTGTGGAGGTATTTTTCAGTAATTCAATTCAATTCAATTCAGTTTATTTGTATAGCGCTTTTTACAATGTCATTGTCTCAAAGCCGCTTTACACAA
>JAKKZI010000148.1:0-24336 GCA_037576675.1 Pangasius sanitwongsei | reverse complement strand
TATATATATATATATATATATATATATATATGTATGTGCATATACAATTAATCATGAGCTCATATCCCATTTCTTTCATTTGACGGTCTCTCTCCACCTCATTAACCCTTTTTTTGTTTGTTTTTTCGTTCGTCCAGTGTGGAGGTGGACACAGATCCTCGTGCCGCTTACTTCCGTCAGGCTGAGAACGGGATGTATATCCGGATGGCGCTTCTCGCCACTGTGCTCGGTCGCTGAAAAAATCTTCGGAGCCAAGTGAATAAAAGAATCATCTCCACAGTGAATCTATAAGATTAGAGAGTCCCGCTGGATGAAACCTTATCACCACTTTACTTTTTCATTGTTGTTGTAGTTCGTTTCACACGCACAACGTCCGGAGCATAGAACTCCTTATGACCACTTTAGTTTAGACCATTTTGGGAAAAAAAATTTAAAAAAAAGTAGTGAGTTACCTGTTAGAAACCACTGGAGGTTAGCAACATACATGTAAGTGATGAGTACCAGAATAACACACTATTTACTCTACGCAAGGGCTTTGTAATAAAGGGTGGTCATGGGAACAGCTGGTTTATATTTTTTGATAATAAAACTAATTTTCAGTATTGCTCAGCATTCTTGGTTTTGGTGTTTTTATCTTAAAATACATAACATCCATTGAATATCAGTATCATTCATTATTAAAGCGAGTAGCACAAGTCATCGTTCAAATAATTAACACGCAGGAGCCTTAAAATACAGGCAGTGAGGTTTAGTGTGGAAATTGTAAATATGAATCATGTAGACGTGTTTATCAGCTCATTTAATTTATTAACAGACGGATTTACATTCAAAAGGCACCATAAAGTTCTGTAATTGATGCAACGTCATTTTTTGAAGGTTATTACATTCATAACACTAAAACATACCAAAGCTGCTTGATTAATTCATTTCTTTCAGCATACTGTTCATATGAAATAAGAATTTGTTCTGGATGGAGACTTTGCTCACCTTTTAATTATAAATAAAGTTTCAAATCTGAATCTAAAAATCGAACTCTAAAGTTCCCATAACAGCCTGCAGGATAGTGGTGTTTTCCACCTACAGTTCTGACCTCCTACACCAGCACCCCGTTCTGTGTGTCTTTACTCACATGATGCAATTATTTTAAGTAAAAAACAGGGATTGCGAAAGATAAGGCCACTGGTCTGTCCTTTGCCCTGCTGAAACTGTTATCAGTCGATTGTATTCTTTTACATTTTTGAAACAGAAGTCTTTTTGTGTTTGACGAAACGAAAAAGAACGTCGTATTCCAAGGAACTGTGACACAACCACAGTGTTTTTTTGGTTTGTTTGTTTCAGTTTATTTACGCAGAGGCAGTGTTTAACACCCGGATGTCCTTTAGTGTGCATGTACACGTGTGACCTTCCCCACACTAACAGTGATAGTGTGACTATCTTCACGTCATGTCACTCTTCTCCTTTTACCCCCTTTTTATTTACTTTCCCAGGGATTCATTCTGCTTTCACGTGAAACGCTTAGTTCAGTTTGTCTTACGCAAACATTTACAAACACTTTTACTGAACGATTGATAAATGAGGCCGCTTGTCTGGCACATAGACGGATATAACTTTAAAACCAGACAGCAGGCAGTACATGAAGGTGAGCGAGTGGCACAAGAAAGCCGACCCAAGGACCAAGTACAGGCAGCCAAGCAGTGATGACTCACACTAAGAAAAGAGGTTCTTTAGTGGTGGCTTGATCTGTTTGACAAACTTACAGAAGAACGTCATTTCACTGACAATAGTTTGAGTAGATGCCTGGTTCTGCTTCATGAGCACAATCCAGGTAGCATAAGTCTAATCTTATGTTTACATTTTTGATTGTATGATGCTTCGATAAACTTTTATTTGCATGAATGTTGCATTGCTGAGGGTTTTGGTTCCTGAAAGATCAGGTAAATGACGCAGAAGTGATGATCCTCCTACTCCAAAGAGGGAGAGAGAGAGGGAGGGAGAGAGGGAGGGAGGGAGAGAGAGGGAGGTAGGGGGGAGAGGGAGGGAGGGAGAGGGGGAGGGAGAGAGGGAGGGAGAGAGGGAGGGAGAAGGAGGGGGAGAGAGAGGGGGGAGGGAGAGAGGGAGGGAGAGGGGGAGGGAGAGGGGGAGGGAGAAGGAGGGGGAGAGAGAGGGGGGAGGGAGAGAGAGGGAGAGGGGGGAGGGGTAGAGGGGGAAGAGAGAGGGAGGGAGGGGGAGAGGGGGGAGGGAGGGAGGGGGAGAGGGGGGAGGGAGGGAGGGGGAGAGGGGGGAAGAGTCTCATTTAGAGTATAATAAAAATCTTTCAGAATAGAAAATAAAAGATTATCATTTATTTCTTAAATAATTTATTTCTTACAGAATGAAAACAACTTTGGTCATACTGGAGAGCAGTATGGAGTTCAGGACAGTCACGAGCCTCTTCGCTAGATTTCTCGCTCGGCTCTTTTTTCTTTTATTAAAGTCGCTGAAGGGGTTTAAAAAGTCGCCAAATCTAAAGTCTCTAATTTGGCGACACCGGGTCCTGGTCCAGCGCCGACTCTCCGCCCTTCCATTAGGGGGCAGTAAGGATCATCACAGGAAGCCGCCATTACAAAGAAGAAGAAAACCGCGGCGTGTGGATTCGGCTGAATAACGCAACAGAACTGCTGCTTCATGTAGATTTTATGTAGTAGCACTTCATACGCTGTTAAAGGTAAATGCGTTCTTGTTAATATAAAGCTTAAAGTCCAGTTTAGGTGATCGGTTCAGATGGAGATGTGGAAAGTTCTTCAGTTAGCTGTGCTAGTGTGTGTAGCCGGTTAGCTTTAGCTTTAGCCTGGTACACTGCAGCTCTGCTGTCTCTCTTACTGCTGCGTGTTTATACAGCTGGATAAAGTTATTACTTTGAGAAATATAAATAAATCTGATTATTAGGACCATTAGCTTAACATTTAACGCTTAACATTTAGCTGTGTGTTGAGTTAGCTAGCTAAGCTAACAGTTCCTGCGGTTATGTAGTGTTCCAGGGGTCGGTTCCGGTTCCGGTTCGGCTGCACTGTCAGGCAGTGGACTCTTCCGAAACCGTACCATGTGATTGATGAGTTAGAGTTTTAGATCATGTTGTAGCTGAGTGTTAATCAGGTGTCTGTTTACATACCTGGATGTTTTCAGGTGTGTTGATGACGTCATGGGGTGGTATTAATAATAATACGTGTGTGTGTGTTTGTGTGTGTGTGTGTGTGTGTGTGTGTGTTTGTGTGTTTGTCTTCACTGGTGTAGGGATTGCTGCTGCGTAATCCACAACCGAGATTCACTTTTGGCAAATGAAGGAGAATAAGGAGAACACCACTCCTGCTGTTCACATCACCAATCTGGACCACATTAAGCCATGCTGGTACTGGGACAAGAAGGACCTGGCACACACTCCGTCCCAGTCCGAGGGGCTGGACCCGGCCACGGAGGCCCGGTACCGCAGGGAGGGAGCCCGCTTCATCTTTGACGTAGGAACTCGACTCGGGCTGTATCCTTCCACAGTCACTGCTCCACTCACAGCCGTACAAACGCACAGGACCGAGACGTTCTCACTCAGTTTCTCACACGCTTCCTACTTCATTTCCGTAAAAGCTCGTTTCAGAATAATAGCTAAGAAAGAGACGTATTTCAGCTTTTATTTACTAAATCAGATTTTCATTTAATCAAAAGTTCACATGCACTTTGTTAGTATTTGGTGTGATTTCCTTTTAAAGCCGTTGATCACCTGTGTGTTGGAGCCTTCCACGGGTTTCTCGCAGTACTTTGCTGAATTCTTGCTCCTTCCTCCTGACAGAACCAGTGTATCTCCGGCAGGTTTGTGGTCCTCCTCACTCAGACACGCGATATCCGTTCAGTCCACACAGGTTCTGTGGGATTCGGGTCAGGGCTTTGTGGTGGTCACTCCAGTACTTTCACTGTGTCGTCTTTTGTTACGACTTTGGAGGTTTGTTTGTCCTGCTGGAAGATCCAGTTGCTAACAAGTTTCAACTTTCTGGCTGATGTCCTGAGATGTTCCTTCAGTATTTCTAGATAATCCTCCTTCTTCATGTCTATTTTTTGAAATGCAGCAGTATCTTTTCCAACAAAACACCCCCACAGCATGATGCCACCGCCACCATGCTTCACAGTTGGTGTTTTTCGGATTAAATGTCTTATCCGTTTTCCTCCACACATCGCACTGATCTCAGCAGAGAACTCTCCTCCAACAGGCTGGTGATCTCCTGCACACTTCAGTCAGGCTTTTTTTACACCAGTCTTGGAGAAGGCGCGCAAGGAAGAAGCTCCATCTTTCAGGCCGTACTGGTGTAGGACTCTCTTTATGGTGGATGTACGTACTTTGCTACCTCTGATGCCTCCACGCTCATCACCAGTTCCTTTGTTGTTTTCTTGGGGTTCAGTTGAACCTTTCAGACCAAAGTTCATTCATCCCTGAAAGTTCATGTCTGTACAGATGCTTGTGGTGCCTTCACTTGTTCGAAAATTGCTCTGAAGGAGGAACTGGACTCGTAGACGTCCAAATTTTTAAGTTCTTGGCTGAGTTGCTTGGATTTTCTGATGGTATCATGGACTAAAAAAGGCACTGGCTCTAAAAGTAGGCCATTTTAAACTCCTAATCATGACAATTGTCCAATCAGAAGCTTTTAAAAGTCATTACATCAACTTCTGGGATCTTCCTAGACTGTTTAAAGAGACAGTAAACCTGGTGTATGTAAACCTGTGACCTACTCGAATTCTGATCCAGTGAATTAAAGCTGAAATAAATCTGTTTGTAGTAGATTGTTTTAAAATCTCCTCTTATATGAACAAAGGAGACGCTCTTATTGACTTTCCAGAAGTAATGTATGATAACGTCAAATGTGAGATTCTGAAAAACTGAGATTGAATATCTTTAGCCTAGGTTTATGTAAACTGTGCTTTGTACATTATTTAATTTTTATTGATTTAGAAATGAAATGTGTTTTGTTCCTTGACGTTTTCTCCTTTATTAGACATTATGATACCTTGGCTACTGGGATTATATACTTCCACCGGTTCTACATGTTTCATTCTTTTAAACAGTTTCCCAGATATGTAAGTGCACCTTTTCTTTGTGTGTGTTTGTTCATTAATATTACCCTGATGTGTTCTCAGGTTACTTGTATTGCAGGAAGATGCTGTAGTGGCTGCTCTTATTTTCACAGAGTGAAATTTCACAGATACGCCTTTTCGGAGCATTTAGCCCCGCCCACTCACATTTTATGATCATTTGCACAAAAAAAAAAGCGAAACTTACGTTTGTGAACTGAGGAAAATTCCGAGGATTTTTGCTGCACCTTCAAAAAAGGTGTGAAGCTATTCTTTATTCTTTATAATTCGTCACCCAGATGAGGATGAGTTCCCTTCTGAGTCTGGTTCCTCTCAAGGTTTCTTCCTCATGTCGTCTCAGGGAGTTTTTCCTCACCACCGTCACCTCTGGCTCGCTCATTAGGGATAAATTTATCATTTAAAATGTATATCCTGAATGTATTTATTTCTGTAAAGCTACTTTGTGACAGTGTCCACTGTTAAAAGCGCTATAGAGATAAAATCGGATCGAATTGACCCTCAGTGATGATCAGAGACATGTTGACATTTTCTAAATAATATTGTTGCCACCTGAAAATGAATCATCGTGCAGCGGAGCTCAATGCGCTGAAACAGCTGATAGATGGATTCATATAAAACGTGGAAAGGGCTTTAATGAATAGAGGCTGATTGCTAAGTTTGGGGCGTGGTCATCAATGGTGGGGTGGCTTTAAGTCTGATTGAGCTGAAACAACCACTTAACAACACCCTAGGAACCACCTGTGATGCCATAGCAACCGTCTGTCAATGCCCTAGCGACCCTTTAGTAACACCAGGGATTTGCTTAGGCTGCGCAATCACTCTGCGTTTTCTGCAGGAAATGCACTTTTCTGGTTTAGATCATCAAAGTACTAAGGAGCTGAAGCATTTTATTTATTTTTAAATTTTCCCATTCTGCTGTTAGCTGGTTATACTGTCAAAGCTCTCTGTAGACACGTTTTTTGAAGTCTCAGCAGCTATGAACTTCATTTTAACTGTAAAAATAACATCTGACCTCATCAGGACATTTTTCTAATGAACATTTTATTCAAATAGTCAAATATTAGGCTCCTTTTCTCAATGTGTACAATATCGTAATTATTTACTGTCACCGTAGCGATTAAAGTTCCTGGGGTTTGGTAACCGTGGTTCGTCCCAACATGTCTATAACGTAGTGCCGAATTCTGTAGAGAACTAAAGAAATCTGTGCAGTGACTAAATCGGTTAATTGTTGCTTTTGGCGTTTCAGGTGACAGGAGCCTGCTGCCTGTTTTTGGCTGGAAAGGTTGAAGAGACTCCAAAGAAGTGTAAAGACATCATCAAAACAGCTCGCAGCCTGCTTAACGACGTGCAGTTTGCCCAGTTCGGGGATGATCCGAAGGTGAGCAGAGGGTCCGCAGTGTTCAGGGAATGACATGCAGTGTGTAAATATTTAGATAGTGGTCCAGCAGAAGTGTTTGTGCTTCCTTATTCCAGTTAATGGATTTCAGATGGTTCTGTAATCAATACAAGGATATTTACAGCCATGCTGACTGAACCAGATTAAGAGTCCTAAATAAACCCGTCATGTTGGATTTTCACCTTTTTTATACTTCGTAATAATAAAGATGCTGCACATGACATTATCTAAACAGTAACGACACTGGCAGGGCCAAATATTCGCACCTCTGAGGATGTAACTGTCTGCTGTAGTAGTTTCTTCAGTATTACAGACGGGATACGAGAATAAACTTTAACGTGTAGCTCGCACCACTCTCAGAATTAAAGGTACCAAACTGTACTTCTGCATCTTCTGCCCTTATTTCTGAGACTGTGTGCCTGTTAGTTACTGAATGCTAGTTTAAAAAAAAAGGATAATCTGCTATTTTCAAAAAGACTCTAAGTCTTTTAGCTAGCATTAGCACTTGGACTGACTCTGTGGCAGTCTTTCACCAGCTCCGATTGAAGGAAAAAGGGTTGCTGTGCTGTAATGTCAAAAAAAAACCCAAAAACATTTGGTTCTAGCCACATAGTGATGGCAATGCTAGCTAGAAAACAGAGCCGCTGGTAAAAGTGGCAGTGAAAAATATACAGGGTGAGAAAAATCCACTGAAACATCGACAGAGCGAGGATGAGCAGATGGTCATAAATCACTGGCTCTCACCCGATATATTATAAATATAGAATTTAAAGTATAAAAATACAGAGAAGAACAGCAACCATGCACTGAGATTCTCTCAGTTACTCATGAGAGGTGGAGAGTGTGGAAATATTTGGGCTCAACTTCATTTCCTCTGTGGCCCAGTGTTCTGCGGGGGGGGGGGGGGGGGATCGTGGTAGACAGACCAAGCGGTTAGAGAGCTCGAAAACAGAGGAACGCAGTGAAATAAGGTGCGTTTTTCTGTGCAGGTTGAAACGCAGGTCAACTTTAGAAGCAGAGTCACTAACTAGCCATCTAATTTAACGACCAATACATGATCTGTTCAACAAGACAGAAGATGCAATGATAGTATTATACTGAAGTCATTCATTCTCTTGTCCCCCCGTTGGGTTTATTGTAGTAGTAAATCCACATACAGATGATCGGTGTTGTGAAGGTGAAGGGCTGCAGCCCAGTCTACATGCTTTCTATGGCTTTGGTCATCGTTTGGAGAAGACTGGAGCTGTGCGACGATGCAAATAACGGGCTTGATTTATGGAGGGTTTGTTGGAGTCAGAGCACAGGGTCAGGGTCAGATACAGCTCCCTGGAGCAGGGAGGGTTGAGGGCCTCGCTCAGGGGCCCAACAGTGGCAGCTCGGCAGTGCTGGAGCTCGAACCCACAACCTTCTGAGCAGTAACCCAGAGCCTTAACCGGTGAGCCACCACTGCACACTGCGTCATGCCACGAAGCGCTTTTGCTGCATCTGCATCTGCGTCTGGTCTTAGACGGTATCTCTCAGTCCCCTGATGGTCCGCCAGCTCTTGCCTGTAGTCTGCATTTTTTTTTTTCTTTGCATACGGACATGGTGAAGTTTGACATATCCGGGGTGACGTGATTTATATTCATACAGAATTCTGACCCAGCACGCTCTGACTATAAAGTACTATTACTAATCAACATTGATCCCATTTCCTTTGTTCGTTTTCGAGATGTTTCACAGATCTGGAGAATGGTACAGAAATCGGTCTGCGGTTATTCAGGTCCTAACGAAGACCGTGACCTCCATCATGGAAGTTCTGAACCACATAAGTTAATGACTTCCTGTTATGGAGTGTGTGTGTGTGTTACAGGTTCCAGACTGATGTAAAAATATAGATTTTTTTTAAGAGTAAGGCTGTAATGCAACAGAATGTGGGGGAAAAGAAGGGATCTGAGCACTCGACCCGATCGACTTCCGTGGTCCACCAGGTCTTCACAGAAGTGTCGTCGTTATTTCTTTACAATCAACTTCAAATAGTTGACTTTGACTCCTCCTTTCTCAGTAGCCTTGGCTTTATTCTGATATTTTCTATTCATTTTTATTCATTTTTATTCGGTCCTTAAGTTTATGTTCATTTGTGACATTTACCATTTATTCATGTTTGCAGCATCAGTGTGGGTTTTGAGTTTCACATCTAGACACAGCTGTTAATAAGAAATAATTCAGCTGTTTCCTAAAACAGGAGAACAGTGTATTAAAAGATCTCAATATGTCTCTACATGGCATCAGGCTATCCTGAGAACCTGTGATTTTAATGACGTTATTTAAATGTTAACTGTCCGAATACTTCCGAACTGCTCTGTGGATGATATTTGCGATGAATTTGGTGGATTGAATTACTGATTATTTATGAACAGGAAGAAGTTATGGTGTTGGAGAGAATATTGCTCCAGACAATCAAGTTTGATTTGCAAGTGGAGCATCCATATCAGTTTCTTCTGCGTTATGCCAAACAACTGAAAGGTGTGGTCATTGTTGTTGTTTATTTATTTATTTTTTTAAAAACGTCATTTAAATGAGTTTCTGGTGTGTTTTGCTGTTTGAGAGTCCCATGCACTTTTGTATTTTTTCAGGCGATAAAAATAAAGTGCAGAAGTTGGTGCAGATGGCCTGGACGTTTGTGAATGATAGGTGAGCATTAATGCTGTTTCCTCTCTTTAGTGTTCCGTCAGATTCGACAGATTTTTATTGAGGTTTCAGCAACAAAAAAAAGGAAGAAAAAAGGAAAGAAAAATGTGTTTTTCTGTCCTGTTATGCCCACAGTAATACATGTTTGAATTGTGATTGTATTGGCATTGTGGGTAATGTAGGAAGCCTTTAACCAAAAGTGAAAATACACCGACGTGTTGATGAAAGAAGTTTAAAACAAGACAGCAACTCAGAATTTAATTATAAAAAAAATTAAATACTGGATGCCATTTCCTGCCACGTACTGTTCATTTTCCATTAAGAAGTGTAAGGAAGGATGTGGGGGGGAAGGACCGATAACACTGCAGTAGTAATTGACCAAAAGAGACCCGTGCGTGCTTAATAGCACACGTGGATAACGTCGAAATAAGTGTTTCGGTAATCCGAAAATGCAAACACAGAGTGAGCAATGTTGCACAATTCCTGCTTCTGAGGATTTACACCACTGCAGAGTTATAATCAGGTGCATATCCTGGTATTAGATGTTAGCAAGTACTAATTTTAACCTGTAACGTTTGTGTCCTCAGCCTCTGCACCATGCTTTCGCTTCAGTGGGAGCCAGAGATCATAGCTGTTGCAGTCATGTACTTGGCTGGTCGCCTGTGTAAGTTTGATATCCAGGAGTGGACGTCCAAACAGTCGTCTCGCCGTTGGTGGGAGCAGTTTGTGCAAGACGTCCCCGTGGAGCTGTTGGAGGGTAGGAGCCTTCAGAATTACGTTTAACCCAACAGTTTTGGTTATTAGGACCCGTGTGTCTATTGTGTTTACTGTTTTGTAACTGGTCACCAGAGGGATATTCCATGAAGCACGCTAAGCCAGGCTTATTTCGACAAACGCAGCTAATTTCCTTCAATTTTGTTTCCACAAAAGAAGCCAAAATTAAGCCCAGCTGCGTTGCTATGGCAACATAGTTTTGGATAAACTTGCTGTATTGTCTGGTTAGTTTTAATCAAGCTAATTTGAGCTTCAGTTCTTTTGGACAAGCCTTGTGCTTTTGTAGTCCTGTTGGGAGGAAACAATATTCAGGAGGCAATTGTTCTGCCTCGCTGCAGTTAAATCACAGACCGTATAAAATCTGAAATCTGTCTAAGTGGTCTTGTATACGGTTTATGATTCACAGAGCTCTTTCAGAATTTTTAAAACTCTATTTCTATATATAAAGTCTATAAATATTATATTTAAGCATTATTGCATGAGCAAGGCTGCTGTTCTTGGCACCAGGACCGTGATGTTGCTTGTATGCAACAGTTCTATAAACAAGAAATTAATATTGCTTAACTGACATTTCAGACAAAATATGGCCCAATATTTTGTTTATTTTTGCTCCTTCGGTGGAAATAGTTCCCAAACAAGCCACATCTGGATTTTTGCGTGTTGCTATGGTAACACCCCGACTGAGTGACAGCCCAAAGTAAGTGTAGTGCCACCGGAAAACAGTGAACAAACAGGGCTGCTGGAGCAAAATAACAGTTTAGAGAACATAACTTTATTCAGCTCCTGAACCAGATGTCCTGCAGAACTTTCTGGAAAACGTTCCCTCTTCTGTCTAATGTGACTGAGTAAGCAAGCTGTGTTACTGTGTTTCAAAACAAACCAAGACACTGTTAGTTAGTCTACAACAACGGCCATGAAATATGACAGATTATCAGATTTGCTTCAGTTTTTGAGTTTGTAACATTCCTGAAAGGTCAGAAATGTCGAGTGGACACACTATCAGACTCGATTATAAAACCAGGACGTAATTACAGCGCTGCTGCTGCTGCTGCTGCGAGTCAGAGTGGGATCCTTTACACTGCGTTTCAGTATAACGCCTGTCCAATTTTATGACAATTTCTTTTAATAATGTTGGAGAACAATCTCATTAAAATCATTAAAAATGAAAAATGCCTGCAAAGAATGTACAGGTTTTACAATATTTTTTAAAAGTGATTAAAGAGAGCTATGCAGAGAGATCCATCATGCTCTTTTTTTAAAGTTCTGTGTGCAGGGTTGCCAGGTTCCGCCGTAACCTCCACAGCTTGCAAATATATACTGCAAATCAGTAAACCTCTATTAACTCCTGTCCCCTGAAAGGACAAAAAAACATGTCCTCTTTTTCCTATTCCCGAGTGTCTTGGACTAGTTTCTAGTCTTTTTTTTTTTTTTTTTGTGCGATGTTTTATTCGGGGTGGGAGTTTTGCTGAAGCCTGGCAACCCTCTCCACAACCTTCAGCAAGCTGTTTTTTATTAGTCCAACATCGAAACCTTGCGTGATTTCATTTGGCGGGATTCTAGTCTCCGAGGCTGGCAAGCTTTAAAAAATAAAAACAAAAATACTCTGCCTGGTTTTTTTTGGATCTGTATTCATATTTATTTAGGACACATTGTTCAATCCGAAGAATGTGTTTGTATTCGGTTACAACCTTTACGTGTGTGTGTGTGTGTGTGTGTGTGTGTGTGTGTGTGTGTGTGTGTGTGTGTATGCACATATATATACACATACATACACACACACACACACACAAATATATAGATTACATGTTACAGAAAATGTATGTCGGTAAATCAGGTAATATATGTAACAGACCACTTTCCAGACCAAAATAAATGAATACTGCCTGCAAAACCAAGGCAAGTACACATTTCCCAGAAGAACTGTTAGATTCTTCAAGATGTTCAGAAAAACTGACCAGCGAATGTTCTCACAAAATTTTATGAGGCGTGTCTGAGACTACTGATGCATTTTTAACAGACAAAGGGTTGTTACATCAATTATTGCCCCTGAGACCTTCTGATTTTACATCAGCTAAATCAGTCTTACCATTGTGAAAGGCAGGGTCATGATCTTCCCTGATGTTGTTGTTGTTGTTGTTGTTGTTGTGTTTTTTTATTTATTTATTTTTTCCCTCAGACATCTGCCACCAAATCCTAGACTTGTACTCTCAGGGCAAGCAGCCAATTCCACAGCAGCCCCAAATGCAGGAGAAAGACAAGCCGCAGCCTTCTCCTACAGGCCTGCTCAGTCAACCAGGAGGAAACCCTGCAGCTCTGCCACCATCCAAGAAGAACTCTCCTCAGGCCAGCCCGCCACGGCAACTAAAACGGCAACACGTGAGGCGCCTCATTTGGTCTGTTTATCTGTTAGATTGCAGGTGATGGTGTCTCTGCTAGACTGATACCGCAGGGTTCACACACGTCCTTAAAATGCTTACAAGTGTTCGAATTTAACTTTTTGAAATTTAAGGTGTGGAATACTTGGAAAATTGGTGCTTTTTTTTTGTTTTCTTTTGTTCAGAAGTGCCTAAAAGTACATGAAATGGAAATTCTCATTTTTATGTGCCCTGTGCGCAACTTTAAATGCTTAACAACAGGATTTTTTTTTTTCATCGCAAATGTGAGCAAAAGGTCATTCAAGCAAAACGGCATTTTGGTTCAGACTTTGAATTCTGACACAAAGTTGTTTAGGCTAAAGCACGATGCCAATTCGCCTGAAGGCTGGGAACTGATGCTGAGATTTGAATGAAGGGCTGTGAACAAAACAGCCTGCTGTCTCGTTTCATTTGGCACCACGCAAAAAAAATAATAGTGCCGAAACGCTGGTTAAAATCTCCACACATTTTGTTTAATCATTTTTGGCTTTGCAGGCAAGCATCAGTGTTTTAAATCTGCTGTGGGCAGCCAGTGGAGGGAGCATAACAATGGGGTAGTGTGGGAAAACTTGGGGAGGTTGAAAACAAGTCAGACCTGCCAGGAGTGGCTGTCAGTAGTCCAGTCTCAAAATGAGAAGGGACTCAACGAGCACCTGAGTGGCCTCTGTGGATATCATCTAGATCATCCTAATGTTGTAGACGAGAAACCTGCATGAACGAATCAGTTTAGCGATGTGGTTGTGTAGACAGTTGGTTGCCCCAAGGCTGTGTGCAGTGACAGACGGTGAGATCTGAGAGGTGTCCAGGGAGATCATGAGATCTTGACACGGGGTGCATCTGCAGGGATGTGCAGCAGCTCAGTTTTGCTAGAATTAGTCTCAGCCAATGAGCTGCCATCAACGAAGAGATGTCTGCCAGACATGCTGAAGAAACATGAGTGTCTTGGGGGTAAGGAGAGGATGTGTTGAGTGTCATCAGCATAGCATTGGTATGAAAACCCATGTGAGGATATGTCCTCATCAGAAGAGGACCCAGCATTGAGACTTGTGGAACACCAGTGGAGAGTCTGTATGGATGATGTATGTCACCTGATATGACCATCCCTCCAGGTAAGAATTGCCATTGCTGTGTCATGAACAGAGTAATTGACTGTGTTGAAGGCTGCTGAAAGTCTGAGGAGGATGAGAACTGATGACAGGTTGGCTGATCTAGCAGCATGAAGCTTCTCAGGAAGAGCCACAAGAGCAGTTTCTGTGGAGTGTGCCGCTTAGAAGCCAGATTGGTTAGGATCTTGAAGGTCGTTTTGGGAGAGGTAGAGAGACAGTTGGTAGTTGCTGATGTCTCGGGTATCCAGAGTGGGTTTCTTCTGCATGGGAATGACCCTTGCTGACTTGAATGTGGGTGGTAAATGACCAGATGGCATCATTAATGATGGAAGAGATGAAGGGGAGGAGGACTTGTGAGATGGTGGAAGGGATGGGAAGGGACGCCTCTTTCAGTAATCATAATTTAGAATTTTAATTCATTTCAAGCGTTTTGGAATATAGGCAGTGGTTTGTTGCTCATGCTTTCACACGATTTGAAGCAGGGTTATTTCAGATATACTAAAGATGATTAAAAGTGCATTGCTCCACTCATTAACACTTATAAACCTTAACCACTCCCTGGATCACTATAGCAACCAATCAACACCAATTAACACCAATTAACCACCTGGAATATCATAGCAACTAGCTAGCAACACCCTGGCAACCACATGGGATACCGTAGTGTTGGATTGGTGAATTGGCTCTTTGAAGATGAAATGATGAACCTCAGGAGAAAGAGTTCTCAGGACGTTATTTAAGCAGACATGAGTCGAGGTGGATCACAGCAGAAGTTGTCGTGTCTGAGTTAAAAATGAGCAGAATCCTACCTTTTATTCTAACACAGTTGCCTACAAGAAGGTTAAAGGTTTATTCCACAGCATAACAATGCTGTGTTTTAGTTCATACATTTTAAAAATTGCATAGCTTTAAAAAAATCAACCCTTAAAATAATCACATATGGAAAGCCATTTATATTGGATGAAAAAACTACTTTACAATTTACCACATAAACATTATTACAGCACATTTGTAATGTTTTAATGTGTTTTTATTTTTTTAGCCTTCTCCAAAAGAAGAGCCGAAAGTTGCCACAGGTAAGGACGGGCAATCTGTAGATACGTGTAGATGTACAGTATGAGTTTGAAGATATTAAAGGCTCTGTTTTTTTTTCCTCTAGAGCAAGTTGGCTCTAAAATACCACGCCTGGAGAGCCCAATGCCTCCGCTGCCCGTCAGCCAGCCTCCTGGTAAGAGTCTGTTACTGCACACATGGTTGGCTTTGTGTGTGTAAGGATTTTTTTTTATATTATCATTAAAACACAAATTCTGTGTCTCTCCCCTTCCCACCGGTTTTAGATCGCAAACCCCCACCCTCAGCCCCTGCCCCTCCCACAGAAGTAGACCCAGCCGCCTCTGCTGACTCGGACTTACCAAAGGCCCCACCTCCACCCCATGGAGCTCCGCCCCCTCTGTCTCACCGTCCGCCTCCTCCTCCACCCTCCAACTACATAATGGGCATGTCCACAACCAGCTCCTACATGTCGAGTGAGGGCTATCAGAGCCTGCAGTCGATGATGAAGACAGATGCACCATCCTACCCTCATTTGCCACCTTCTTACGGGATGCCTTACCACCCACATGTTTACCCGCCTCCCAGTGCCCCTCTGCCAGGCCCGCCACCACCCGCATCTTACCCTCCTCCCAGTCTTCCTCCACCCACTCCAACCTACCCACCACCAGGCTACAACCACAGCTACCCACCACCTCCACCACCGCGCATGCCACCCCCGGGCATGGCTTTACCTGCTGGGTATCCGCCTCCACCCGTCCCTCCAGGGCAGCCGCAGGTACCCATGCCACCTGTCATGCCACCAGTGGCAAGCATGAACCGTGGAGCCTGGATGAGATGAAGGAAAGGAAAGGAAATGGAAAGTGTCACAGGCAATATGGATAGATGATGGGCATGTGTTTAGAATGGTCTAGTTCTAAGTAACATTTTTCCAAACTTGTGTTGTCTCAGGAAGATAGATCCGAACAATCTTTTCGCACTGTTGTCAGTTTGACCTTTAATTAGACATAAATGCATGGTCATGTTTTTGTATACATTTTGTCTAGACTCACTCGTAAGTATCCTTAGAAGGCAGGGTTGCACATATAGCTTTTTGTACGGCCATATATCGAATTAACTCTCTTAATAGTCTGTAAGACTGGCATCTCATTCAGGGTGTGTCCCTGCCACGCCCCCCGGGGTAGGCTCTGAATCCACTGTGATCCAAAATATAATAATGCATTTATTGAAAGTGAATGAATAGTCCATAAAATTGATTAGATTAGCATTAAAGGGCAGCTTCAGCAGTCCCCCAGAGTGCAGCGTGTGTACTTGTATCAGTGTTTCAGTAGGATATAACCTGTGACGCTGGCTCCTACTACTGACAGCATCAGACCTGACCAAGATTGTGATTATTTCTTTGAAGAAAATGTTTCTTGTTCAGAATCGTACATCCATTCCGTACAACCCCATGAAAATTGCTTGGACCTTTTGAGAACTTTGGTTCTTTTTGACACCCTTTTGTGCTATTTTGTGCCTATTCTGCGCTAACATTAGCTACCGTCAAATGTGACCAATTCACAGAACCACTGACACAGTATGAGTGAGCATATCGTGTCAATACTTTTCATGACTACATCTTAACTAGAATCCTTTGAGCTGATAAATCTGCAGTGCATGTATACAGCAGCTTTGGGATTTATTTGGGATTTGGTGTAATAAAAGTCTTTTTCCTCCCCAAATTATTTCTTATTGTTAATTATTTGTTTACTTTTCACCTCTGGGCTGCTGTGGCACATGGGGTCTCGTTTATCAACCGTTCAGTAATGTTCTGTGTAAATGTTTGCGTAAGCCAACCGGAACCACAAATTTCCACTGAAGTTTCGAAAGGCTGATTTTCTTCTTATTCACTTGTGTATGCTGATAAATCATCCGTAAATTACCGGACACACGCATGACACAGCTGTTTTGCCATCAGTGACACCCATAAAACTCCATAAAAGGCAAAGCTCACAGAGAAGAAAGTGCAAAATGACTACTAAACGGATGAAAAAGAAGAATTTCTCAGAGGCAGCCTACTTTTGACTCACCTACAAGAATGAAAAAACATTATTTTGGAATGTAATCAGCAGAGTCACCCATTTCTCCCATTCATGCCAGAAATCTTTGCTTTACAAACGCATGATGAGGCGCTGATGAGTGTAAGCGCGTCATCCCTAGGGTTTTCGTTCAGGGCTGGAGGAAGAATGCTCGCCGATGTGTTTGAAAACATGCCAGATGACGGCATGCAGCACACTCTGGACTACACTGAGACATACCAGATCGGTCACTTCTCTCTCTTTGAAACATGCCAGTAGCAAGCAATCCAAGCACGGACTAAACTTGGACATGCGCAGAGATGGCCCAAGATCTTTTTCCTGTCTGAATTAGTGCTGGATCTCAAGTGTCACCTAGCAGTAAAAGACGATGCCCTGGCAAACAGAAGCGCTGTAATAAGCCATGTTTCATCCTCCAAAAACAAAAATCATACCGGTCTCTAAATATCCGTTCCCTCATATGTGCGCCATGTGCTGACTCTTCCTGTAATATCACTCCTGCCATTTGACTACCAAGTCAAACACTTCTGCAACTGGAACATATACAAAAACATTAAAAGTGGCCAAAATGCTTAAGCTATTGCACAGAAATATACAGTCAGGTCCATAAATATTGGGACATCGACACAATTCTAACATTTTTGTCGTTTGGCAAACTCTAATCTGGCCTTCCTGTTTTTGGTGGTAGTGTCATGGCGTGGGCATGTATGGCTGCCAATGGATGTCCCAATATTTATGGACCTGACTGTATGACCAGACTATGCAGGCATGGGTAACTACAGATGGAGGCATTAGGCATGATTCATTAAATCATCTGTGTTTAGAGAGTAAGCCTGTTTCAGAATCATCAGGATTTAAATTTTTGGCGTATGCTCTGGATAAACGTTTAGGAAAGTCTTAAATGTGCATGATCATTCTGGTCAAATAAATGACACTGTCCATGTGTGACTAAAGTGAGTAAAATGTAAGCTGTTTATGATTTACCAAAGTTTGCTTGAGATGATAGCTTTAATGTATGATTATAGGTATAGATAGTAGGTTTATATGTGGGACAGTTCGTCCAAAAAGTGCAAACCAGTTTGATGGCAAATTCACCAAACAGGAAATGAGGGCATCTCTCAGCTACAGTGTGACGTATTTACACCAAACTTTGTAGGTGACTTACAGACCAGGGTTCAAGCTTAAACAAAGCTTGCAGCTGTATTAGTTAGGGACCAAGCATAATATCACTCTATTGTAATAGTGTGTTTTCTTTAACTGCTAAATCTGATCATGCAGACCAAACTGGGGGTGGTACAGACGTGAAATGTGGTCAGTAGGCCGTACCCCTTCCTGCTACTCAGGCAGGAAAGATAAGCCTGATCAGCCTAATGGTGGTGCTATAGAAAAAAGTGTTTTATATTTTTGAAGCATATCTTGCGAACTGTAAGTCATACAGTGAAAATTACATTTTCCACAGATTCCTCGGGGTCTCACACAAAAATGCTTCAAGAGTGATTTAGCTCCACCTTAGACTTTGAGCATAATATGCAAAATACACTCTTGAGAACTAGTTCAAGGATTTTTGCTCTGCCATTACAAAAACTGAGGACAAATCACTAAGCAGATTCTGATCCTCAATAATTATCAGGAACTCGTGGCTGTTTGTAAACAATATGGCCACCACATGTCAGTCCATTCTAGCGGGACAGAGCATCATGTACTCATAGAGCTGTAACTCACGATTGCTTGAATGGATTGGAACAGACATGAAAGTCCTACACAGGACAAGATCCTGAGGTCATCCGTAGGCAGTGAATCTGAAATTAGATATACAGCCTTGGTGTGCTAATCTGTGAGATGAGTCTTGTTGATGACCTGTTACTTAAAAAAAAAAAAACATGGCCGCCATCAGACAATCAGATTTCAGCAGGCATTTGACAAGGTTAACACTGAACTACTTGAATGGTAGGTTTCTCTTGGGACCTGCTAGAAACTGATGCAAACTCACTCAAATTGGGCATTGTGCTATTTCTTTTTTTTTTTGCACTTAACAACAAGCATATTTGTAAACAGTATGACCGCCGCATGCCAATCAGTCACTGCGTGGCACAGCATGATTTACTCAAACTTCATTTCTGAGCTATTGCCATGAAACTTGAATAGTAGGTCCCTCTATGGATCTGATTAGAAGTGATGCAACCTCATGCAAATTGGCCACTGGGGGATGCTATGCACTTAGAAACAAGCAGATCGCTTGTAAAATAAGGTGTTTGTGGTTTATACCATTAAAAAATTGACCTTTTCAATCATTGCAAGATGGAGCTTGATTTACGTAAACAGCTATAACGTGACATATCACATGGATTTCAGAAAACATGAAAGGCTTGTGCAGGACTAACAGCTAAGGCTGGGTTGTGGTCATGCATAGAGGATGTTAAGTACAAATATCTCAGGAACTGTAAGCCTGATTGAGCTAAAATTTGGTATACTGCATTGTTGTGATAATCTGTAAATGGATTTCTGATGGTGAGTGGGTTGCTTCAGAACATGGCTGCCATCAGCCAATCAGATTTCATCATGCGATTCACAGTGTTAGCACTAAACTTCAACAGTATATTCATCTATGGTTGCTTTAGTGTTCTGTGCAACTTGCTAAGAACTAGCAACTAGGCACTATTTACAAAGGGTGATTGTCCCCCACAGATCGCCGCTTGTGGCTATTTTTAGGGGTTCAAGCACCGAGGGAGCAGGAGCCCTATTGCTTTTGGTAAGATTTTTTTTCTTCTCATTATTATTTTTTGTGCAGCCAAAACTGAAAGCCAGTTGACATGAAACTTTATAGGCAGATGCAGTATTTCAGCCGCTACTCAGAAAAATGAAATGGTTTACATTTTAGCCCTTATCTGAAGAACAAGCGAATTAATCTAGGTCTCTAGGATGTTGCGCACAAATGGTGTCAAAATACTCGTGGGAGTCTGCGATTTAATAACGATTCCAAAATGTTGAAATTTCTAAACAATATGGCTGCCACATGCCTAGTGGGGTGGAGCTTGAATTACTCGAACAGCTGTAAGTCTGGACTGCTTGGATGGATTTGAACAAAACTTGAAGGATGTTTAGTGCAAAGTTTTGTCTGCATGTCTGCAAAGACTAGGGCATGGTCACCCATAGGGGAGGAGTTAAGTTTAAATAACTGTTTCTCAGGATTAAATCCAATTTGCACATAAAAATAAGCATCTTTTATGAAATAAGGTGTTCTTGGCCTGATTAATTCATTGATTCAAGCCATAAAAAAAAAATCCCTTTTGAAACATTTAGCCATATTTGACAGAAACTTGAGTGGCTTATCTCTGTAGGGACTCCCTACAGAGTCAATACTGTGTATTGATTATATTGGTTTGTATTATTTTTATACTCTTCTGCTTTTTGTTCTCCTTTTTCTACTTTAATATATTTCTTTCTTATACCCCTTTGTGTGTTGCACTCAATGTAATTACCGGAAACAATTTCCTTGTGTGTGCAAGAACACTTGGCCAATAAATCTGTTTCTGATTCTGATTCTTAATTTACTCAAACACCTATATGACAGGGCTGTCACTGAGCTATCACCACCAAACATGGTACTTGAATGAAAATATATGAATGAAATGACACAGATCCTCTAGGGCGCTATAATGAATAAATTTACCCCTTGGATTATATCTGCACATCTGTATGGAGATTAGTGAAATGTCAGTTTTTGTCACGTGGTTTAATTACTTTTGGCTCAGAGATTTTGCTGACAATTTTCTGAAAAACATACATACTTATTTTTTTTAAAACTCATCCTAAGCCGTTTATCTGATTGACATGGAATTTGATGCGCTGCATTAAGAAAGTTTGCTGACAAAAAGCTATTTAAAACAATTTTGATTGTTTGATTGGAAAAAATCAGATGCTACGGGTCAATGAAATTTTAGTCCATTGCATTTCAGGCTGGATTCACAGTTTCCTCCAAAAGTATTGGAACAGCAAGGCCAATTCTTTTGTTTTTGTTTTTATACACTGAAGACATTTGGGTTTGAGATCAAACGATGAATATGAGGCAATAGATCACAATTTCAGCTTTCATTTCCTGGTTATACTGAAGGCATCCTGCAACGTTTTAAATATTTTAGCGCAGTAACCAGTAGTTTCAGACATGCCCACAGCATCTGCATGAGACCGGCCAGTGACTGTTTGCATCGATTGGATGCGCCACTAACACTGGAGTATATCTTAGCAAGTTTGGCATTAGTATAATAAATTCTGCGTAAAATCTTGCACTGCAACAAGCCGTGCCTTGCACATACTGACGGTGAGTGAACAAGTTCAAGAATGTGCCCCCATTTTTCTTCAGACTGCCCAAGTCCTCCTCCCAGACGTTCTTAACCTGAGCAGGAAGACCCAGGTTTGTAGTATCAATCAGCTCATAGATAGTAGCGATACAGTGTTTTAAGTGAGGATCAAATCTTAAAGAAACTGTCTGATGGAGATTCGGGAGGGCGATTGGGGAAATGAGGAAACTGTTTCTGGACAAAATTATTTGAAAAAAAAAAAAAATGGAACAAATGGGAGTTGGGATAGGGTTAGGGTTGGTCTTTATGCCTCTATTAAACCACATTTGAAACACTGTTTCTGTGACTGATGGTGCAAAAAGATGGTTGTTTGGGACTGGAGATTAAGTCCATATCTTAATTGATTGCCTGAGCACTGGGTTTGAACTAATATTTGTAGCCAATGGCAACTGGGAACAAATGACAGCGTAGAGAGAAGAGTGCTGATGATTGTTCCATATGAACTCACCAGGGAGACTCAAAATCTGAATTATTCATCCAGTACAAAATGTTTTGTATATTGCATGCCCAGTAATACTGTAAAGAAAGAAGGGAGTGCAAAACATCCCCTGTTTTTTGGGAGCTGTAGAATTGTCTTCCTGATTCAGACAGGTCTGTTTTCCCATAGGAAAGCAGAAATATATTTATCCAGATCCATAAAAGCTTCTTATTAAGATGAACTGGGATATGCTGGAGAAGGTGTAGAAACTTAGGGAGACTGGTCATCTTAACTAGACCTATGCAGCCTCCGAGAGCTAGAGGGAGGCTGGACCAACATCCCATATCAGACTCAGACTTGTGAGTAAAGGAACGAAATTTGAAGCAAACATTTCTGATAGGGACTTGGTGATGAAGATCCCAAGGTATTTGAACCCTTTCACTGCCCATCTAAAGGAGAAAAGTGAATGCAGGAGGTTGTCAGCCAAGGAATTCATGGGGAGCAGCTCCCTTATAAAAACTGAGCTTGTACCCTGAGATTTTACCAAATTGGTTCAGGATGCTCATGATGACAGGGATGGAGGAATCTGGGTTAGAGATATAGAGAAGTGGATCGTCTGCGTACAGGGACAGTTTGTAAGTTGAACCTAAGCGAGTAATACCTTTAAAGTCCAGGTCCTCTTGAAAGCTCAACTGCGATGGCAAAGAGTAAGGGCGAGAGGGGGCAGCCTTGCCTGGTGCCTGGATGAAGTGGGAAAGGGAAGTCTGCACTCATGCATTTGGAGCAACATATAGTATCTTGATCCAGGAAGTAAAATCATCACAGAAGCCAAATTTTTTCCATTACAAGGAAGAGATATCTCCACTCTACTCTGTCAAATGCCTTCTTGGCATCAAGAGATAACAACATCTGGTACACAAAACACTAACACTGATCTAAAACACTGATCTATCATCTCATATTCATCTTTTGATCCCAAACCCAGATGTATTCAGTGTATAACAAAAACAAAAGAATTAGTTTTGCTGTTCCAGTACTTTCAGAGGGGATTGTAGCTGGTCAAGGTTCAACAGCTTAGATGGTCAAGGCTGGTTCTAGTTGGTCAGACTGTTTAGAGTTACAGGCAAAAACGGCTAGAAAGCCTGCCTAATAATTGGCATATGGTGAATGATCTGATCACAATGATCAGCACACGCTATTCCTATGTCATTCTTTATAACATTCCTTCATACTGCAATTTTGTAACATGAACAACAGCATACATCATTTTAATCATCATATTATTAATCCAAAGGATGTGACTTTGCTAGAGCATTATTTGTGATAATACGTCATACATACGAAAAAAAACCTTATTTGTGGATTTCCTTCACAACTGTCAACTCACTACTATTTTCTCAAAAGTGTTAATTTATACTGTGCTACTGTAAATATTTTTACCTTTTTTTTCTAAAGAAGAAATAGTCATTCTTGTGCATTTAGTCTCGTTTATAATTTATTCATTTAATCAATCAACAAAATATATTAGAACAGAACTTCAAAATGTCACAAATTTAAAAATCAACACGTTCACAAAGCTAAATTGAACAAAAGCAGTATTTTTGTTGTTGAATTTACGCAGTGACTCTTTTTAAATCAATGTTTTGATTATTTTTAAAGATGTGTCATGTCCTGCCATTTCGGGGTGTGCTTAAGGCAAAACCGAATCACCTGCTTCCTTTAAAAAACTTTTGACGTACCTAAACTTGAAGCATCTCCAACATCGTCATGGACGATCTCACTAAGTGCAGATGTGTACTCAGTGAGCAGAAGGGAAGGATTTAGCAGGACTTCTACTTACTCAGACTAGGTTTGATGTAAACCTGTGAACAAATACAAAAGGAATAAACATTTAGATGTAAGCTATATGGCTAAATATATCTTGAACAAAATCTGCCAATGGTCTATTAGGCTCTGTTTTGATTTTTGATTTATTCCAGCACTGAGATTTAATCAGCCGCCTGTTGCTTAAACGTTTTGTGACCATTTCATTCATTACATTATCGCGAACATACCTACTGGTGCTGGTGCTCTGAGTACAGCAAAACATCAGTTTCCACATTGTTCTGTAGTTGTTTAGAGTTGTGCGAGATCACCTTAGCACCTATTAGTCCCTAATGAAACGTGATCGAATGTAATTTATAAATGTTTTATTCCCCCATGTTGTTGAAGGACATACTTATATTCTTGTTTTGTTTATTGAAAATAAAAGGAAGTGTAAAATGTACTTATTATTATTATGCATTATTTCTCCTCATGTGTTCTTTAACATAGGACTGAAATAAGCGCTCTGAGTCATGTGCTTATAAGGCCACATCTATCTTCTATAAAATTTAGGAAATCTTCCATTTAATCCATTTCCACACATTAGATAGAGATATAAGGTTTCTCTTTCTCTTCCTCTTCCTGTGGCTGTGTGACTGATTGGACACTGCATTGCCTTGCAGTTGTTGCTAAAGGTTAAACGCACTTTTCTTAAAATTTCAGTGTCCTTTATATAGTACTTTGTCAGAGACCTTTCTGTACCATTATTTTATTTTGCCACCATGCTGTCTACGCCATCATATCTGGGCTCCAGATTCAAAACCTATGTAGTTCTGATGTTCTGATGTGTTCCAGACATGGGGCCTTTCTTTTGTTCTGTCAGTCCCATGGCTTCGGGAAGGCTGCTGAGTTTTGATAGGTAGAAATGAAAGACTGTCAATGTAAGATTGACTGGGATCGGTAGAGTCACGATACTCTGCACACAGAAACCCAACAGTGTCCTGACTTCTTCTTCTTCTTCTTCTTCTTCTTCTTCTTCTTTCGGCTTTTCCCTTCAGGGGTCGCCACAGTGAATCATCACTCTCCCCCTATCCCTATCTTCTGCATCCTCAACACTTGCACCCACTAGCTTCATATCCTCATTTATTACCTCCATATACCTC
>JAKKZI010000147.1:0-15100 GCA_037576675.1 Pangasius sanitwongsei | reverse complement strand
GATTTGCAAAGTTTCAGAAACACTGATTTTCTTCATACTTGTGTGTGTGTGTGTGTGTGTGTGTGTGTGTGTGTGTGGATGAATGGCGATCACCCGTAAATTAGCAGGCGCATACATGTCACGGCTGATTTGAATTTGGTGACGCTGACAGAACTATAATAGGCAAATCTCACAGAGCTGAAATGATCAGTAAATGCCAAGAAGAAAGACTTTTCTAGAGGTAGAAGCGAAAGTTATTTTAACTCACATCTATAGGAATAAAAATATATATTATTGAACAGTGTAACAGCACCTGAAATGGTCAAAATCTGGAGAAAAGGTGAATTAGATGTGAATTAAGTGTAGTGAAGAGACATAAAAACAAAGGATGATAAAAGAATGATATGTATGGTGCACGGAGGCCTTATTTACAAAACTTTCCAGGGTGAAAGTGTACATACTCAGAAAAACCAGGAAACTGTGCGCACAAAAGAAAAAACCTGATTTATAAAACATTGCGTACGCACACCGTGTCCGCTTTATAAATCACAGTCGTCTTGAAAATATGAAAATATGAAAATAGGTGAAAAAGCCTGTTCTCCTGCCCAGTTACCGCCCACAAATATCCATAAATGGTCAATGAAAATGACCTCCTACATATTTAAACGTGGGGTGTCCCAGCTATTTTTGAGTGAGGTAGCGACTGACAATGGCGGAGAGAAACGTGCAAAAAAAAAAACAAAAGGAGCAATGCTGGAGAATGTGAATATCAAGTTGTGTCAGATCAAGAAAACAGGACACAGTTACCTCTATCTGGAACGCTAGAACTTTTATACGCTTTTATACGACCGCATTCTTCTTAATTGAATGATTGGTCTACTGGTCTTAATTTATGGAGTTTTCCAGCTTGATAAATGAGGCCCAATGATTTTATTTTTCCACTCACACAACTGGAAATCTGCTTACTTTTCTCTAACAAAAATTATTCTCTTAAGCCATCATTTTCATTTAAATACTGTGAAATTATGAGGGTTTTTCCTGGATCAAAATTATACACTCACTTATTCACTGTATTGACGCAAATATTAACTATTTTATGTTAATATTAACAACCATTGCAAAAAAGGTAGCTAGGTAATAAAATGGCATGTTGCTGTTTTGTTTAATATTTTAGAAGATAGTTAGGTTCCTGCTTGAAAATGATATTATTGGAATTACCACATGTATCATCATATTAGGGATTCTTAACAAATATCATTTTATAATGAAAATAACATTACAAGTTGCAGGTGAATATATATATATACACACACACACTATTCAGATTCCATATAGTAATAAACAATTATAATTTGAATAAATATCCTACTGCTCCAGACTGCTAAGTTTGGTTTGATCTCATTTATTTGCATTAATTGTAGGTTCTCTTAAATAAATGCACATCAGACCGTGCTAGCTAGCAGTGCAGAGGGGAAAAGTGTGGATTATTTAAGCCGAGGCTAAAAAAAAAAAATCATACATATTGCTTTTTTCCAAATGACTGCTGGTACAACATGGCTTTGTTTTGTTTTTCATTTCATGAAGTTATATATGTCCTGTTGGTTGCATTATTTTCCATAATACTTTGTTTCAGTAGCAACTTGGCACGTTCTGACCAATATATTCTTTCCTCAGAGATCTTAAGAATCTTATAAAAGAAGAGTGGGAAGGAAGAAGGGACCTCTGGTTGAAAATGCATTATAAAACCTTCCACAGCATGAAGGATTCTAAAGAGAACACCAAACTTATGAAAATCAAACTCAAAGTCATGCAGCTCTTAGGCATATATAGTAAGTATGATCACTGTTTTTAAATTGGTTTAAATTAGTAAAACAATAGATCAGCTATAAATGTTGACTTTAGTGGTGCTGTATTAGAGTAACTGGCTCATATATTCATTCCTTTTCCTTCCACTTTACTTGGTGGGAGTCACAGTGGCAACGGGCTGAGAAGGTCCCAAGACATTTCCAAGCCAATTATGAGATATAATATCTCCAGGTCTGCCTCTGGGTCTCTGTCTAGTGGGACAGACCTGATACAGCTACACTAGGACCCATCCAGGGTTCTTATAAGGTGACCAAAACACCTCAACTGACTCCTCTGAATTCGGAGGAGCTGTGGCTCCTTGGCTGTCTCGAGTTGTTGAGCTGTGGCTCCTTGGCTGTCTCGAGTTGTTGAGCTGTGGCTCCTTGGCTGTCTCGAGTTGTTGAGCTGCTCATCAACAAATTACTCGGAGAGTAAGCCCTGCAATCCTCCGGAGGAATCTCACTTCCACCACCTGTGCTCATGAATATTCTTTCTGTCATCTCCCACAGCTCATGACCATAGGTGAGGATAGAGACATAGATTGACCTGTAAACAAAGTGCTTAATCTGCAAGCTGAGCTTCTGTTTCTTCACCTCAGACCACTACAGTGACTGCAAGACTGCTGCTCAAAGTGCTCTTTTCATCGCTCAACAATATCCACAGTAGAAGTCAACTCTCTCCTGTAGCTGCTTAGCAGAACTTGCATGGCGTCACTAAGTGCTGATCAGCTCTGCCTCTCACTTATCAGCTATCAAATCATGATACAATCACAAAATTGACCATTGAACTTTGGCCCAAGGTACTCTGGTACCAAGCACTTGTTTTCAAACAAAGTGTTTCTAATTAACAATCTGTGGCTTGTACAGGAGTCTAATAACATGTCACCAATCAGGATTAGATCTGGGAGGCCATTCCTCCCAGTAACACCACTCCAGGTATCGTTGCCATTCCCAACATGAGCACTGAAGTCCCCCAGGAGTCCCCCAGGAGCACTATGAAATCAGTAGGAGGTACCCTCTTCAGCATTTGCCCCACTTTCTCCAAGAAGGCTGAATAATCCAAACTGCTATTAACACCAGTCTAACCCTGAGACTGGAAATCTCATGGAGGGAACACGCCACTGGGGAAGAACTCCAACTGCAAGGCCCTCAGACTGGGACTAGTGAGTATCTCCACACCCACCTGAGGCCTGTCTCTTATGGGAAACCCAGAGAAGGAAACAGACCACCCCTGATCCAGACCATTCCATCTCACATACTGACTCGGGCAATGTGACATTCTGCGTTCCCAAAGCCAGTTTCCATTCCAAGGGTCTAGTCTAAGACTGTGCATCACATGCCTGCCTCCCGACTGCCATCGCACCTGACCTCACCCCTCATATTACGGCTCTTTCTCTAATCTGTTCACCAAGGGTGGCCCTACTGGGAGCATTAAGCTCCTGGGGCCCTAAAAGTGTACTGAAGTACACAAACACCTTCACCATGACAACTTCTCTGAGCTCCTGAGCTCGGGTTACTGTCTGTGTGGAGTTTCTGTGCATGTACTGGAAAAAAAAAAACACCACCAAAACAAAAACACAAAATCACTGTATTTGAAAAGAATCACCTCAATTTTAGATGGAAATCCGAATACACAAAAAACTTACACAAAATATAAAGGCATAAATGTTCTGCATGGAACGGGATCTCTCTTCAGGTGTGCGGTTATTCCTGTCAGACTAAATCAGGGAAAATCCTCACCCAAAAAATTTATTTTTGAAAATAAATAAATAAACAAAACCCAAAACAATTAAATAAAATGAAAGTGTCCCTCTATGTTTAAGCTCGAAGTATTAATTATTGTATATTCTGGAGAGCACTGTATACTTGTGCATCTTATGGTAACATATACTCTTTTTCTTTTCAGACAGACGTTACAATAAGGTGTACTATCAAGAAGAAAAGAAGAAAAGGACAACGAGCAAAAAACACGATGTTTTGAAAGTAAGAGATTAAAAATTAAAAAAGGTCTTGTATAGATTTGATCTCATTTCCTGTTGTGTGTTATTGATTTGTACACAGCAGTACGGACTGTAGCGGATTCCCGAGTTTTATGTTTCAGAAGCATTTCACAAAAATATGCTGACATTCTGCCACTTTCGCTTACTGATTAAACAGATATTTAAAGTGCTTTTATTTTATGTGATGCGTTGTATTTGTACTTAATGTATTCTTTGTTCAACTGAAGTATTTCAGAAGGCAAAATGAAAGAATGTAGACTCCTCTAGAATTACGTACATTAGTCATGAAAACAGTCCGGGTGCTCTGTTCCGTACTACTGAAACAGTAAGCACTGTATATGTAGTATGTTAAAGCAGAGGTTTAGAAGGTGAGATGTAGAAGTCTGAGGTGTAAAAGTTTAGTGTTGCAATAAAACAGCTTAAGGATCCGTTACTTGCTGCTGCAGTTGTTTAATAAAACCCATTTGTTAAGAAACCAAAAAATGTATTTTTTATTGTTTCACTATGTTAATGTGGTTTGCCACCGAATAAACACTCTTCCAGTCAGTGTTTAACCTTTCTATAAATCTCCAGTGTTAGTCATATTATTAATTTACTGATTTACTTGGCTGAATTGTAAGTAAACACATTTTCACATAAAACGTTAAATCTTGCAGGATTTCACTTCGTTTCCGTCCACCGGAACAAGCTAGTGCTGTGCTGATCATTTCTTTACTAAAAGAGACCAGTAATTTTATTTGTTTCATTTCTTTAAGAGCAACAGAAGAGTCCAGTTTGCCGTCCTGTTGAGAAGTTGTCTTACAGTCAGTTCTTTGACTTCTGGATCTCTGCTTCCTGTAAATGAAGATACAATGATTTGCTCTGCAGCCATTCAGTATTGTTGTTTTTTTTTGTTTTTTTTTTTTTGCAAAACTTAAAACTGAGACTGGAAAAAGGTGAAACCATGGATGTTGGCTGAGGAGTTGGGTGCCTTATGTGGAAACACACATATTACATATGATCTCGCCTTGAACGTGCGCTACACATTCGCACAGTGAGTGAATTCTCCTGAGCATCATCGGATGAACTTATTCAGTCATAAACTCAACCATAAAGGTGCTTTTTCACTTGTATGTTAAAGAAATCTTTAATAGAATACTGAAATAAAATATTGCTATCAAAACAAGTCTGTGAGAACGAGTTGTGAAGAAGTATCGATCAGGCTTTGGTTACTGTCTGTGTGGAGTTGTGCATTCTCTCTGTGTTCGTGTGGGTTTCCTCCGGGTGCTCAGGTTTCCTCTCACTGTTTTTACAGTATGCATGTAGACATGGCTACACTGAATTGCCCCTATGGTATGAATGTGTGTGAATGTGTGTGAATGGTGCCATGCAGTGCACTGAGTGAATTCTGCCACCCTGCGACCCTGCGACCCTAACCGGGGTAAAGCGGCTACTGAAGATGACTGAATCCTTAGTGAAAAGTTAAACACGTCTTTAGCTTTTCTAGCACTTAAAAAGACGTAATTGTGGCATGTGCTAAATCACTACTTAGCAATACCCCCGACTGCAAATGCTTTTTGTAGCCAGCTAAGAGTCTGTGGAATATTTTTCTTATTTTCCCCCTATTTCCATTGATTGTGTGAACATTATGCCTGTTCGCTATATTAGCCTGGTCTCTTCACACACACACTCCAGTATATAATCTAGCTGAGAACTTCGGATGTTTAGTCTATGGAGTGCCTGTGCTGTCTTTGAGCGCATAACCATCTCACCATCTTTTTGTCTCCTGATTCTTCAAACATCTTACTTCTGGTGAAACTGCAGCATTTAGAGCATCCAGAAAAGGTTTACAAAAAGTCTTTCTATTCTTGTGTAGTAAATCTTCACCCACTCTTCCGTGCAGAATTCTTTTATATCTGAGATATTCTTGGGCCGTTGTGCAGCATGTGTGAGATCTACCTTCATGATGTTCGAGTCGGGACTGTGAGGGCCACTGCAGAAGCTTCAGCTTGGATTTCTTGAAGTAGCTCATGGTGAAGTCAGAGAAGTTATTACGCTCTGGAATTATTATTTCTAGAAACAGTTCTTGACCTGCCTATCAGGGAAGCCTTGTATCCTTCTTTCAATGATTTAAAAATTCAATATAAGATTTTGTTTTTGGCATCCACATTGTCTTCTTTCAATGTTTGTAAATGTTTTAAAGAGGATTATTTTGGATTTGTTTAACCTGAGTGTAACAGCACCACTGGCAGTTGTAAGAAAACATGCAGAATGGTCTGACTGGCTAACGAGCTCAGCGCTGTAGATTCATGCAGCCAATCCATGACATCTGTACCTGGTGATGACACTGATGAGTTACACCCCTACATACGAGTTTATTAGTTATTTATTTCTTATTAATTTGTTCTATAATCTTCTAGCCCGGGTTAAAGTGACGTTTCTGTAACACGGTACGGACTCGGTCATGTGTGTAATGAACATAAACAAGGTGGATTATTTACTCTGTCACCATTTTCCCCTAAAATAGTTTGAAGGAGAAACTAAAAGTTAATAGATTGAGCACACAGAGACTAAACGAAGTACAAATTACACAGAAGACAGAACCTTAAGTTTAGTGTTTTTTGTTTTTTTGTTAAAGGTTTACAGCTTTTCTGTTTACCGAGCAGCACGGACCCGGTCGAGCATTACAGGCTTAACACACTGTGTGTGTGTGTGTGTGTGTGTGTGTAATAATTTTCCCCAATATTATTTACATATACAGCATTTTAAAAATGCCCTTATCCAGAGTGATTTACAGATGATGGTATTGTTGTTGTTGTTTCATTTAATTGTTTCATATATTTATTTATTATCAAGTAGACCTCAGGATATAATGTAGTGGTCAACCCTAATAGTTTTAACTGTTGAGCTATTGATAGATATTTGCCTTTCTATCTAATATCTCCACCTGCCTAACAAGTCCTAATGAGTCAATTAGGCCTCATGAGCTGATAACTGGAAGGGTGTCCATGTCACAATTACTAATTTTAATATATATTTTTTAAGCTCATGAAATAATAACTGTGCATTAACATTTGCAGAAAAACTTTATTTTTTAATTAGTTTGCTGGAGAGGTTGTGTTTACTTTTTTCACTTCAAGAAGCATTAAAACATGTAATTTGGCCAGAACTTGTATGTAGAAGAGGGCAGACTGTGCGTTCCTCCAGGTGTGTTACACAGGTGTGTGATGCTGCATGAGCAGCGGTTTGAAAAGACGCCTTTAACGGTCTTCATACGTCTGGCTGGTGAGAGGGAACAGGCCAAGACCCGACTGGGGAGAAAATGGGGATATAAACATAGAATAAAAGTACAATAATTAAAATGATACAAAAGTATTATCAAAAGTAACATGTCGGAAGTAAGGCCAATAATACAGACTAATTAAATAATAATAATTAAATGCAGAAGTGCAAACATATTTAAATCAGTGTTTTAAATCAGTGATGGATGAAGTCTTGAATTTTTACAGATAATTCCAAATTTTTGGTGCATAAAAAAATCTGCTTTTCCACTCGTTTAAATGTTCATACATGGAATGTGGAGAAAGCTAGCAATAGATGATCATGATTTGAAACAGTTTTATCAGGCATTCAGAGATGTATGATGATGAAATATCAGAAGTCACCTCAGCTCCCCTGTGCCACAAACACACCAATGACATTAGTGTACTTTAATACAAAATGGCTTCATAGCTTAAACGGACATGATTTAAAAATGAATAATGCACAGAAATTGATATATCAGGCTCTACAGACTCACTGAGGACAACATGGCAGCTCAGTAGGTTCCAGGGAAAGAAGTGAAATGGTGTTCAGGTATTTCTAACAAATACTGCCGTTTGACACTTTGTGATTTTGTTCAAGGTCTTGGCATATATTTGTACACACAGTGGGGACGTCCAGATGTTAGACGCTGCCCCTGGCGGTTACCTGGTGTTCATAAAACCACATCTGTAACTAGTGTTTTCTCTGCTCTCAGACACACAAACCATCTTATGGAGGACTTGAGAATTAGCTCATGCAGCACACCAACAAATTAATCCGTACTGTTTTATTTTAAATATTTTTTATAGCTATATTGCTTACGTGTACAAAATCTTTTTTTACATTTTAGATTTTTTTTAATAAGAAATGAGAATTTATGTGAAATGTAAAAAGTCCAACTAATGCTAATAATATACAGGAACTGATTACTGTACATTTTGGGCTCAGCAGTGTAAAAGCTGGCAATATTTATAAGAAACTCTACAGAGATTCATGGCCTTATATCGCCTTCTGGTGTCTGCAAAGTGCCTCTGTTTTAAACAACAGAAAATAAACAGAAAACAAGGATTCAAACAAATCAGATAGAGGTGGTGTCCTTTAGGGGTGTGTTATATGTCTTATTCATATTTCATGAGCACAGGATGTGTGTTCTGTAATAATGTGAATGAACATACAGGGCCTTTGACTATACTTCATCAATGAAAAGACAGAAGAGAGAAACATTACACGCAACTCAAGATCAGAAATGATTTCTCAACAAGCTATATCATAACACTTTTAACTGCCTCTTTTAATTTAATTAAAAAAAAAAAAAATCTTGTTCAGCATACTAAGGCTAACGTCACTTTTTCACTTTTTTCAGATAACAGCGTTGTTTGTTTCCCCCAGAACAGACATGGCATCAGTATTTGAGAATGTGTGTGATAATGGATGTGAATAGTGAATAATAAAGCTCACTTAAAACTTGAGTCTCAACGAGTTTGAATTAAAAACAATCCATAGAGAATATAGCCTGGTTACTTCCTTATAAATATTGTATTCCCAGTACGATAAAAGAACTTCATTTCAAAGTCCTACACAAGGTGTACGATTGCAATTCCGTTGTTTAATCTTTTGTGGATTTATCAGATTTGTATGTATGCTCTGAATTAGAAATAGAAAGTATACCACGTCTGTTTTATGAATCGTTTTTCCCTATGGAAAGGCCTTTCTCTTAAAGATGTAACGTTTTTTTTTTAATCACCAAATACTTCATACGTAAGTATAAATTCAGCAAAACTGCTTCTATATGTATCATTTTGATGGTAGAAATTAATTATATGGGCCTAGTTACATCTCTGAAACGCATTAATAATACAAACAATAACAGATTATTGAAATGTCATGACTCTTTTGTATGTAACTACAATGTTGCCTTTCTTCCTTTATTCTCTGAAGACTGGAAAAAGACCAGGTGATTTTTTTTTTCTCTCTAATCCTCAGCTCTCTAGTTTGGGTGAGTCTGTGCCCATGAGAGCCTCAGATTCCTGTTCTTGGCTGACAAGAGAGGAACCTGATGTGGTTTTCTGCTCTTGTAGCCCATCCACCTCAAGGTTTGATGTTTTGTGCGCGCTGAGCTGCTTTTCTGCTCATCACGGTTGTAAAGAGTGATTATATGAGTTACTGTATCCTTCCTGGCAGCTCAAACCAGTCTGGCCATTTTCCTCTGACCTCTCATCAAACAAGGTGTTTTTTTTTGTTTTTCTCATCATTCTGTGTAAACTCTATAGAGACTGTTGTGTGTGAAAATCACGCCACGGTTAAAGTCACAGAGATCACACTTCTTCTTCTTTCTGATGTTTGATGTGAACATTAACTGAAGCTCATGATTTTATGCATTGTGTTGCTGCCACATGATTGGCTGATTAGATAACTGCATGTATGTATACGGTATGTCACACACATTTGTCTCCCACGTGTAGACAGACCAGATCAGTTTTGTTCGTAACAGTGCTGCCCGGCTGAACTGTGTGCCAGTGATAACGCATCCATACAGAGGCATACAGATGCATACAGATGTGTGCGTCTCTTCTTTGTTTTGAATGTGTTGTCCAGATCACTGTATGCTTCCATGCACGGGACGCTGAGTAAGCACTGCTCCCTGATCAGGCCTGAAAGCTGACTTTACATTCGTCCAGCCTCCTCCTCCTTGTGTTTTTTTCTCTCTCTCTCTCCTGGGCTGGTTTTGCTACAGAGCCAGTAGAACTATGATTACTGGATCGATGAGGAAATCTATTGGCTCGATCCAGTGCCACTCTGAAGTGAGACTGTAATCTGTACTCTCACAGAGCAAAGCAGAAAGTGAAAATGCTCCGAAGAAGCGCTGCTGGAGCTGTCTCAGTGATCCGAGTAGCCGACTAGAAGCTTTGCAAACGCCTTGAAAGATCTGCAGGACCCTTTATTCTTCATAAAACACGCCAAAGGTAAGTTGCATGGTGCTGCTGTAGCATTTCCGCTTTGATTTCAGCAGGTGTGTATTCAGAGGCACGCGCTGCTGTTTTTAAAGGAGTGTGTGTGAGTGTTGTGGAAAAGCACAGTTAACTGTGCATCATGATAAATCAGAAGTGTGTGTGTGTTGTGGAAAAGCACAGTTAACTGTGCATCATGATAAATCAGAAGTGTGTGTGTGTGTGTGTGAGAGAGGTCGGATGCAGGACGTGTCTGTATATCATATTCTCAGCACGTCCTCATGCCGAGTTTCAGAGAGGGCTGTGCTATTTTTAAACGGGTCCGCAGCCTGAGTAGTTCATAAAAACAAGGACCGGCCACTTTAATAGGAACACCCGTACCTACTCAGTCATGCAGTTATCCAACCAGTGAGTCATGTGGCAGTGGCGTAATGCAGGTTAAAAGCTTCAGATAATGTTCACATCACACATCATTATGGGGAAAAATGTGATCTCTGGAAAAAGACTTTGGAAAAACATCTCCCGATTCTCTAACTCTCCAGTTTGGGTGAGTCTGTGAGCAGCACCTGATGTGGTCTTCTGCTGTTGTAGCCCGGCCGCCTCAACTCTCCGTATGTTCAAATGTTCACATTAAACATCAGAATGGGCAAAAGTGTGATCTCTGACTTTGACTGTGGCATGGTTGTTGGTGCCAGTTAGTGCCAGAGTATTTCAGAAACTTCTGATCTCCTTGGATTTTCACACAGACACAGTAGTAGCTAGAATTTACAAAGAATGGTGCAGAAAACAGAAAACATCCAGTGAGCGGCGGTTCTGTAGTTCGCAACGCCTTGTTGATGAGAGAGGTTAGAGGAGACTGTTCTGAGTTGACAGGAAAGGACATTTTTTTCTGTCTTGTTCTTCCATCGATGTATAGCAGCAATTCATTTAGCCAATTATAGATGAACTCCAATTGGTATTGCTACGTACAAAATGAACATTACAGATTCTCTCTCTCTCTCATTCTCGCTGTGTACTGTGCCTTGTGTTTTTTTGTGAGTAGAATTAAAAAATTATTACTATGACCAAATTTTAATTTCATGAATACATGAATAGTTCAGCCATGTAGCAGCGTGGTTGCCGGTATCAGATTAACAAGATTTGTTGTATTTCTGGTCACATGGCAGAATTGCCACTGATTGTCTACACAAAATAAAACATATTGTCTTGTTACTATGATGTGCTTTCACTGGACAGTAAATTAATAACACTATAACGCTTTTGTCCTATTATCCAGGCCCCCCTCCCACTGGGCACAAATGTCAAAGTCCACCCATGCGTGGTGAGCAGAAAAGCATCTCAGAATGCATGACATATGGAGCCTTGAGGCGGCCGGGCTACAACAGCAGAAGACTACATCAGGTGCTGCTCTTGTCAGCCAAGAACAGGGATCTGAGGCTAGAGTGAGCACAGACTCACGCAAGCTGCATAGCTGAAGATTCAGGAGATGTTTTTCTAAAGTCACAGAGATCACATTTTTCCCCATTACGATGTGTGATGTGAACATTAACTGAAGCTCTTGACCTGTATCTGCATGATTTCATGCATTGTGCTGTTGCCATATGATTGGCTAATTGGATAATTGCATGAAAGATCAGAGGTACTGGTGTTCCTATTAACGTGGCCAGTGAGTGTATATATCACATATTCACCTAGACTTAAGATTTAGATGTAATGGAGATGTAGCCAGTGTGAACTGTTCTCAGAGAAGTGAATATAGACCTAACTGCATTGTCTTATTCGACAGTTTCCTGTTTATAGGTTATAGATAGATCGATAGATAGATAGATAGATAGATAGATAGATAGATAGATAGATAGATAGCATTTATTGTCATTGTATTTCTACAACGAGATGAATTGATTTTTGATTTGTGGATAAGCTGCAATAGATTATGTTATACATTCAGATCTCAGTAGTTATTTCTTTTCACTATATTAGTTTAGACATGCAATCATTTAGATAATTGTCACTTCTCACGTTTTATCCCTCTTCCCCCAGAGTGGCCAGCTGGGTTCTTTGTTGTCTGCCAGCCTTGCTCTGTGGTTTACCCATGCCTCCATTTTCCCTCGATGACAGATTTGTGGTGCCGCTCCAATTTTATCTGGACACAACCTACCTGGAAGCCACCGTGGGCGCCATTGTGGTGGAGATCCAGGTGACAAACCTCACTTATATGCCCTCATCCAGCAGCTCCACTCGTTCCCTGACGTGTGGATGCAACAGTGCCAGCTGTTGCATGGTGAGCACTTATGAAAAAGACAGCCAAACCCAGACCCTGACCCAAACACTGAGCCAGGTCAGTACAAGTAGCCCCAACTTGAACTCTGGCGTCAGCTATGGTGGGCAAGGAGGTTTCTCCAGGCCAATGGTGGGCCAGACTGAAACCTACAGTGCACCCAGTCTCACTTCCAGCACACCCAGAGGTGGTGTGCGCATCATCCACCCAAGTGAGCTGGCTCAGAAGATGACATATTGCCCCACAGGTCATCCAGTGGGGCCTCTACCACTGATAATAGACTGTAGGCCCTTTATGGACTACAACAAGAGCCATATCCGAGGCGCTGTGCATATTAACTGCTCAGACAAGATCAGCCGTCGGCGCCTGCAGCAGGGCAAGATCACTGTGCTGGATCTCATTTCCTCCCACCAGAGCAAAGACTCCTTTAGGGGGATTTTTTCAAAAGAGATCATCGTTTATGATGAGAGGACACTGGACCCAGCTCGACTGTCATCGTCTCATCCTTTGCATGTAGTTCTGGAGTCTCTACGGAGGGATGGGATGGACCCAATTGTTCTCCGAGGTTGGCCTCTTTTTTCTTTTTTAACAGTTGTTAAATTATTCATTTGACAGAAACTTATATCCAAGGTAAGAGTCTTGCCTTGCTTGAAGAGCCAACAGTAGCTATTTGGCAGTTCTGGGAACTTGAACTTAACCCTCAGGTCCAAACTTTAACTGCTGAACCACCAATTTGCCATTATAATCATAAAGAGGCCAATTTTTGCCTCAAGATCTGTTCATTCTTATTAGTGATAATTAGGTAGCCTACAAAATGCTAGCACATTATAGTAGTTATGATAAACGCCTAGTAATTATGATCTATTTCTGTGGTTTGGTAGGGGACAGGGTTCCTGTTGTATGTACACTTTCATTCAGTTTGCTATAGTGATATTATCTTGTTAAAATGTAAGTTGAAACTAAGTAAAGTAGTGCATATTCTCTTCAAATAAGCATATGCGTTTTACTGCATTAAATAATTGAGTATTTTCTGCTTATTTGTGTCACATAACATGGGCCATATTGATTGCTATTTTTGTCAGGCTGACTTGGCACCTTTCAAGTACACAGATGTACTTTTAAAGCTTACATAAGATGGAGCATCTGCAGCTCATGTTTACCTAGGCAGTTGGTAAAATATTTACAGTTACTATATCCATCTATACTCAGCAGGGAACATGCAGGCAGAGCCCAGAAAATGGGTAAAGTTAAAGTCTCTTAATGGTGAAGGAAATTATATACAGCTGCAAACAATGAACTGTCTTTTAACATGAATTCATGAACATGAACTCATGTCTTATGAACACTGCCACGTTTTTCACATTTTGGCTTGGGTAGCAGGCACTGAATTGAGAGGCTAGTGCATCTGTCAGTTTGCCGCTTGCTGAGCACCACACTGTGAGGCCACACAGGGCCTTCATCTGTTCACTCATACACAGTGTTCTTTGCATTCCTTCTGTTTCATTAGCTATCTTCTCACTGATTTTTGTTGTCTTTTCTGCCTGTTAATTATAATTTGCTGTTGTGAAGCATTTTTGTTTGTTTTATGTCTGCACCAAGAAAAAAAAAGAAACACCTTCTGATTGGTTAGAAGGCGTGCATTATTTTTGTATAACAACACAGCTTGGACAGTAGTTCCGGCTATGGCATGAACGATACATTAATATTAATGTTGTTCCTATAGTAACAGCTAATAGACGTGGACTTGTACGGTCGATGCTTCATGTGATCTAAGACTGATGATAAACAGATTTAACAACATGTTTAACAAAGTAAAACATGCAAGTGGAGCGAGTGAAAAAACCTTTCCCTCCTAAATTGAGTTACTGATCATAGTGAGTTAGCAATTAGCATTTTTATTTTTCTGGTGCTTAGTATAAGCAATGTAAAATTCAATTCATGTCAATTCAATTATATTTATGTAGTGCTTTTGACAATGGCCATTGCGAGGTGGGGGGAATCGACATCCAAACATACCAGTTTACCCAAACACTCTATGCCCATGATCCCTCCAGATCTGTGACTTTACCCAAGAGAAAAGCTTATTAACATAAGGCTTGACTAAACATATGTTTTCAGCCAGGCTTAAACACAGAGACTATGTCTGAGTCCCAGTTCCATAACTATAGGGCTTTGTAAGAGAAAGCTCTTCCCCCTGCTGTAGCCTACATTATTCAATGTACCAACAAAGAGCCTGCATCTTTTGATTTAAGTAGGCGTGACGGATCATAAAAGACCAGAAGTTCGCTCAGGTACAGCGGCACGAGACTATTGAATGCTTTATAGGTCAGTAGTAATATTTCATAATTATGAAATTTTACTGGGAGCCAATGCAATGTGGATAAGATAGGGATGATGTGGTCATATCTTGTTTATGCACCTACTTGTACATCCAGACAGCAAGGCATTAATCCAACCTAGAGGTAACAAAAGCATGAACTAGTTTTCTGCATTATGTTGTGACATTAGATTTCTTATCTTTACAAATAATTTTACCCAGAGGTAGCATATATAAAGAAAAAAACAGTGGGTCTAAAACAGAACCTTGTGGAACACCAAACTTTAACTTAGCATGCATGGAGAAGTAATCATTTACATCTACAAACTGATAACAATCAGGCAAATAAGACCTGAGCCAGGAGAGGGCCGTTCCCTTAATGCCTACTACGTTTTCTAGTCTGTCGAGGAGAATAGCATGATCAATAGTATCAAAAGCTGCACTAAGGTCAA
>JAKKZI010000146.1:0-24819 GCA_037576675.1 Pangasius sanitwongsei | reverse complement strand
TATATATATATATATATATATATATATATATATATATGGACTCATAGACACACTTCAAGAGATTTCTAGCCTCTCTCTCTCTCTCTCTCTAATATATATATATATATATATATATATATATGTGTGTGTGTGTGTGTGTGTATGGACTATATCTGTATTCCTATCTCTACCTACCTGTTTTTTTTTCCCACCATGAAATTTTACGTTAAAAAAAGTTAATAGAAAATAAATGTCAGCCGTTTCCTGAGTTGTTATCAACTTGCACTTTCAATAAGTTCAGTGTTCCATGGGAGACAATTATTGACTTTTCTACCTAAAATGTGTTTTGAGTATCCACACATTAGCCCATAACTGTTACGTTTTCATGTTCTCCTTGTGTTCTTGTGGGTTTTATGTATAGGTTTATTGTTTCTAATGCTAATACCTGAACTGAACATGAGACGTTACAGAATTTTTCTTCTGGGGAATGTGTAAATAGTACTACATAAAAAATAAGAGCTTTAAACAAAATATTAACAATTTACACCAATCATCCTGTTCAAAAGTTTACACCCCCCCTGGCTCTTAATTTTTCGTGTTGTAAACATACTATATGTAAACATCCGTTATGTGAAATAGCTTATTCAGGGCAGTACTAAATAAAATGCAGTAAACAACAAATGCAATTTTTATGATCCCTCTTATTTTTTTTTAAATTATTAACATTTGGCAGATTCTGCAAGGCGTATGTAAACTCATGACTACAACTGTAGTTATTTTAAAATAAACACTACTTATGTAATGCTATAAAATCAAAAGTGATTAGCCTCCTCAATAGGACATCTATTGCTAAACAGTAAAACAGAACACGATGATTAAGATTTAATAGGCTTCTTCATTGCCTCGATTGAGCTGTGACATAAAACACTTTTGCTGTCATGTGCAGAACTGAAGAATGCTAATTGGAGATGTCGGACATAGCTGACATGGTATAACTTCTAAAGAATGCAGGCAAAGTAAACGTTAACGAAGCAGCAGGATGCACACAGCACACACAGTCGATAATTTCGGGTTACAAGCCAGTTTGATTTGCATTCTGTCATGAGAAATTGGTGAGAGGGTTTGAGATCATTCGTAGCATGTCAAAACGAAAGCAGATCAGCTCTTCTAGACAGCGTCAAAAGGTATTCCACAAGCTTTGAGTCTGAATCATGAGCACGGCTTTTGAAATACTGATGGAAGTGATAATTAGACTATAATTTGGAAATGGAACTAAGAGTTCACTACCACTAATTAAGAATGATATATAAAGCTGGGATCACTACACTTTTTCAGTATCATATTGTTTGAAGGATCTATTTGAAGGAGGTAGAAATCTACATTGGGCCTACATAACACTTTCATAAGCATCCTTACTAAAAGCTGGAGGATTTAATGACAGTGTGCACTCTGGTGAGTTTGATCTAACCTGATGATCCATGTTAGATCAAACGCATTGGAGTGTCATCTGAATACATGCTTCAATGGAAGGGATAAGTCTAAAAAAAAAATTACACTTAAATAGTGACCAAGAAATAGTGCTGAATCGTGAATATTGAATATTCAAGATATTGAATATTTCCCAGATTTTTGATGTGGCATCAGACTTTTGGACCCCACGGTACCTACTATGAACTGTCACAATATTATTTTTTGCAAATTCATACAGACCTGGAGTTAGATACATGTTCCAGGCATAGGGTTGTTTAAGCAATATTGCACAAGCAAGAGTGTAGTTATGCTGAATATTGGTATTGCTGTGATTGGGTGATAGGTGAATTGCAAGTGAGATATTGCTTTTATACAATAGTTCTATAAACGGGAAACTAATATCGAGTAAATAACATTTCAGACACAATATGGCCAAATGTTATGTTTATTTTTGCTGCCGAAGAAGCCACATTCACTTTATAGCACGTCAGCTAGCTGGCTAGCTATCGTTCAGGAAGTGGAATTTTAACACCGTGGCAGACACAGACGAGCGGAGTAATATATACAGTGAAACGTCTCAGTGCGGTTATAGGAAATATAAGCACTCTTGGAATGCTGCTCGACCAATCAGATTAGTGGACTGGAATTAACTGTTGTATAAAAAAATCAGAAAACCTGCAGCTTCAAAACTTCAAACTTAGACCACACACAGTAATAGTAACAATAATTCTGTTTCAGGTTCATCACACCACCCTGCCATCTAATATTCTCCTATACCACAAATTCTTTTTTATTATTCTTTTTAATTATTCTATAGTTGCTCCCTTGCACCCTTCTGTGTAGTAAAATCACAGTTATTTTCTGCAGAGCTCTACAACTGCTTTGCATTTCGCTGTTTGTTATGCAGTGTACCTCGGTAAAGGAAAAAAAAAAGACGTTTTTGATCCTTCTGATGTAAATCCAGCACTGAAACATTAGCCAGCACTTCAGCAAAGGTCTTCATTGACCTCGGCTTGTGAAGCTTTGAGTACATAAGTTAAAAAGGCACTTATTCACGGAGCTATCAGAGACGGACGATTTACTTTGGCCTGAATAATTTATGTAACATTTGTCAATGAGAGAGGAAGGAAGCTCCTAGTATGCATCTCTCCCTCACGTTCGTGGAGCTATTTTCTGATTCTTTATCCTAGAGGGACACAGCTGTGTAATAACTCTGCTCTTTTACAACGCACATGCACATACACTGCAATTGCAGCTGTTATTTTAGTACAGAGTGAGACAAAAGGAAAAAAAACATATTGTACTGATCCAAAGGTGTGCATTTAGGAAAACATGTGTTTTATTTTCTTTGAGGCTTTATGGGAGAATTAGATGTCTAAGTTTTAAGATTTATGTGCCTCAGGATTTTAGGAGCTTCCAGTTGCTTTCTATCTGGATCCTTTGGAATTAAGTCTTATTGAAGTCTTAAGTGTTGAGCGCTGACTTTTTCAGAAATGCTAGAGAAAAGATAGCCTTGGCGTTTCCTGTCTGATGCTCTCACTTCCTCTTTTGCACACACACACACACACACACACACACACACAAGCCCCCTACTGAGCGCCATGCTATGTTTCTGAATGCAGTTGTTGGCTCAGCTGGGAAATTGGTTATTTTCACAGTAATCTGCGGCCCTGATGAAAAGTATTATATGAAGGATTGTCTTTGGCATGCGTTTGCTGCCCGTGCCTGGCTGTTCAGCAGAGTGCCACTGGTATCATCTGGGCGAAATGCAGAATTTGATGAAAGGTTTAGCGGGCTTTGCTGAATTCTCAGGCTTTACTCACACGGTGCTAAATCTCATCTCATTCCTCTCCGACACAGATCATTCATTAGGTGGCAAATAAGACATCAGGCTCAGGCGTGTTTGCTTCGAGTCGCCTCTGAAATAATGTAATGTGTACTGTAGGATTGCGAGTTTCATTCTGATTCATTGCGGCTCGAAAGCTAGACATTACATATGCATGTCTAGCAGTGAAACACTTGTTGAATTGCGGCATTAAGTTGCAGACCCTGTGATGGATTCGAAACAGAAAGCGCGATCATCGGTTGTTCAAGATCCTCTCGTAGAAATGATGACTCATTTCTGTGTCTCCACTCGGCAGATTCTCTCACAGCCGTCATGAAATGACTGAGGATCTAGATCTTCCAAAAGTGTTAGAAAATGTATTTGTGCATATTGCTATCTATGTGGGGTGTCTTTTGCCCTGGCCACTTTAATAGGAACACATACACCTGCTCATTCACGGTGTGGCATGCAGAATACAGCTCAAGAGCTTCAGATAATGTTCACAACAAACATTAAAAATGTGGCCTCACTGACATTGACGTTAATGGTGCTGGTTTGAGTAGTCCAGAAAATGCTGCTGTTCTGGCATTTTCACATACAATACTCTCTATAGTTACACAGAATGTTGTGAAAAACAACAGAAAACATCTGGCAGTTCTGTACTTGGAAACACCTTGTTGATGAGACAGGTCAGAGGAGAGCAGCTAGACTGTTTTGAACTGACAGGAAAGATAAGGTAAATAAAATAATCACTCTTTACAACCGTGGTGAGCAGAAAAGCATCTCAGAACATGCCAAACCTTGATGTGGACCCTCCGATCTTGTTAGTTTCTTATCCAGAACTTTGGAAGTAAGGAATTTTATTTATCTTAATCTTCATAAGGTGTTGATCTAGTTGGTTTAGCCAAAAAACAGGCAACTGTGTGTAAATATAAAAAATTTAGAAGCAAAGATGTATGGTAATTTGGCGTGTATTGTTTTTAAGCTTTATGAAGCTGCCATAGACATTATGTTTTGCTATTCATCATAATGGATCATAGACATGTTTGGATGACAAATGGATGCGTTGGGAATTGACCTCAGCGTATAACCCAATTAATTCCCACCACCCATGGTGACTCATATTATTCCATTGCTCCAGAGTGTCAGTGACTTTTACATTGATGAAATTAAAGTCATTAAAACGAGGGAGGAAAGGGAGGACACCAGGACAATGACCCAAAAGATGAGAAAAGGGTTTGAGAGGTGTGTTTGCTGAAAATATGAGTCATGCAGACTAGCCGGTCCCAGTGTGGATTTTGGCGAGAGGTAGCAACGCAAAAGGTCAGAGGTCAAATCTGTTCCCAATGCTTCGCACTTTGACTCTTAATACCTCAGAGAGAGAGGGAGAGGGAATCATTTAGCTTGGCGACAGAGTACGCAATAAGAGACATTAATCTTTCTCACATCTCAAGTTCCTGTGAATCGCCATGGGGCAAAGATTGTCATTGCGATGGTGTCGTCAGAAAAGAGAAGAGCGTCTCTGCCTTTTTTTTTTTTTTTAATACACAGAACAGTGAGAGTCTCACTCCACAGTGTTGACACAGAGAGAAGTGCCTCAAACAAGCTGACAGTAGAGTTGTGACAGGCCAGAAATCGATCATGATAAATTAAGCAGGGTCTGTATAAACGCTATCTCCATCTGAACCGCTGATGCACAAGGAAGGCATTGTACTGGGTGTCAGCAGGTTTTAAAAGCTGCTCAAAGCGTCTCGGCCGCTCTATTGTTCCGAATTTCATGAAGTGTGATGGATCTCAGGAAAGAGGAGATGGCGCTTTTCATGGGTTTTTATAATACCAGTGCATGGAGAGAATAGCAGGCCAAAAATAGTGGTCACGATAACTAGCTTAAAGGGCCGGAATTATTAAAATAGACTTTTATTTGCTTGTTAGGGGGAATTTTTGATTTGCAGCAACTCTGCCAAAATAAATATGAAATTTAGTATTGAACTAAATTTTAAAACTTGAGTTTAATAGAGATCAAGAGGAGTCAATAATGAGATTTAAAACTTTTCCTCTACCCATGCGCTTTCATAATTATTAAAAACAGATGTTGTTTTTCCATGTGTGTGTGTATATATATATATATACATACATATTTACTTCTCTAGAATTTAAAACCATACATGGAGTCTCATTTTAATGAAGCAGAACTGATTCAAGCGTCTTGACTGAATGTATCGTTTACAGGCAAGTACGTTAAGTCAAACCTTTTCTTTGGATACGTGAAGGGAAAAGCTTCTTTTTGCCCACTCCAGTGTATTAAATTCCCTTGGAACATGTGATATGTATAGTTATTTTAGGTTTTACCTCAGGGGCAACCTCAGAAAGAAATGCTTTCAGACCTACCCTATGGTATAGGGTGACAATGTAAGAGTTAATAAGCATATAGGATGAGCTCCTGATGTAAATTTAGCACTCACAATGTACATTAAGGGTTAAGTCTTTTGTTACAGGTTCAATTAGTAAAGCTTGTATGAAATTATCTGTCTCTTGCAGGCAGTAATATAAAAATAACTCTGAGCCAGCCTCCATATATATGAAATTTGCTCAGTTATGTTTATACTCTTCAGTATAGGGTCTCTTCACTCTTGTGTGTGTGTGTGTGTGTGTGGTTCTTTTCATCTGACTTCTTCTTGTCTTTAAAAAAGTACTGTTACCTGGTTCAGTTGAGTGATTCGATTACTAAATGATTCTTTTCAGTGATTTGACTCATTTAATTCAGAATAGCAATTTCTATTTCTTGATATGAAAATTTTGTTTTTCCAAATGGACACCAAAAAAAAAAAAAAAAAACACTCAAAAAGAATGCCTTTTTGAATCTTAATTCTAAGAGGAGCAACAGTGAGAGGTTTGCAAGAACACTTTTCATTATTTTGAAATTGCTTGAAGGATTATAGGATTAAAAAAAAAAAATCCACTAAAATCACAGCTGGAATTTGATGGCCTGCCCTAATTCTCCTGGACATTGGTAGCCTATTTTAGGATTTTCATCATAACTATTGCTATTAATGTTACTTCAGTGATTACCTGAGTGTTGTGATGCCCCAGCCTGTACACTGATCGAGAGAATCTAATCCCACAATGGATATTATGGGACTGAAGAATGGATGGTGTATCATGAAGATCATCATGAAGAAACATCCCCACTTTGTGATATTGAAATTCCCGTATGACTCACGTGTACTTAAGAGGTAATGAGAAACAGACTCTGGATGGGAAGTACAGTACTGGTATAAGTTTATGTATATATGTGCACTCACTACCAGTTTATTAGGGACACCTGTACACTTGCTCATTCATGCAATTTATCCAATCAGCGATTTGCGTGGCAGCAGCGCAACGCATAAAATCATGCAGATACAGGTTGAGAGCTTCAGTTAACATTCACATCAAACAGCAGAGTGCGGAAAAACATGATCGTGGCAGTATATCAAAAACCGTTGACCTTTTGGATTTTCATGCATAACAGTCATGCATTGACATCGAATGCTAAAGTTCTGACAGGAGGACTACAGTGACTCAAATAACCACTCTTTACATCCATGGTAAGCAGAAAAGCATCTCATGTAGAAAACCACAATTCTGTCAACAAAGAGCAAGAGTCTTAGGCTACAGAGGATGCAGGCGCACCAAAAACTGGACAGTTGAAGACTGGAAAAACATCACCTGGTCTTTTCTGTCCAGTTGTAGACGAACCTGATGCCACATGATCAGATAATTGCATTAATGAGCACAGGTACAGGTGTTGCTAATAAAGTGGACAGTGAGTCTGTTCATATGTATATATGTGATTCAGTGGCACACTATCCAACTCAGGGAAATGATTACAGTTTCACGATAACATGACAATTTGTTTATTTTTTTTGCATTATTAACGTAACGTAACTATAACATACCAGCGGTATGGAACTAACTTCCGTTATGGACGTTTCACCGAGATTTGCAGCGTCCGTAGGGCAGTTTCGTGTTCTGCAGGTTTCCTTGTTGTTCTTTCAGGCCAGGAGGCCACCCGTGTTGCCGTTTCCACTCTCGTCTGGCTCGCATGTGCGAACGCTCCGCATTGCACTTTGATTCATACACCTCTCTAAAACACTTCCTCTCGGCGCCGGTGTGTGCAAGACAGCCATATTTCACCTCCGTCCATTCTTCACGCTCTGTTTGACTTTTAACTGGGTGCTAAAAAGCTTAGATAAGCAGAGCACTCACGACAATCTTCCGCCGCATAAATTCCCGGCACGTGGTTTTTATGAACTGCCTCTTTCATAATATGTACATACGAACCATATTTTACGGAATATACAGTAGTGATTAATTGGTTGCACTATTGCAGGCTTTAACATTGCCGTTAAGTTTAGGCTTTCACGACACTAAATATTTTGCGTATAAAAATCTACTACTGTGTGATTTTATAGCTTAATGTATTGGTAGTATAATGGCAATAAAAATTATAATTTCACATCATTTCCAATTAAAATGCTGCATCAGAGAGCCTCATCCTGTATACGCTAACTAATACATAACACGTAACTTGTATTAGCATTAGACATACACACACACATTTTCTTACAGTCTTACATATTGGTCCTTTTTGTGAAAATTGTTTTTGTGAAAAAACAAATCTATCTGTAGTGAACTTCTGATTCTTCAAATGAAGCGTATCCTTTCGCCTCCCTAGAACTATACCTAATTCAAAAAAGAATGTTGAGGTATGTTTCGCTAATTTGCTAAGACTGCAAGTCTTTTCTTTGCTAATTAGACTAGCATTGTTTTCTTTGCCACGTCAGACTAGCATTGATTCCAGTAGCTAGCACTAATTAGCTAGGCAGCAAGTCAAATTCTAGCTAAGAATTAATAGTGGTTATTTATATAACGTTTTACTTCTGATTAATTGATTAGCAAACTACGCAATGTTAGCAAACGTACCGAGATTGCGAAACGGTGTTGTTTCTTGAAAATGAAAATCATCTTCTAGCAGTTTTCAATAAGTGCTAAGAGTTACTTTTCATAGGAAAACATGACATGAAGTTAAGTTCATCAGTTAAAACATTTACTTATACTTTTTAATACCTGTGTATGTTTTTCTGTCCCTGGTGGCCTAGCTGCTAAAGAGAGCTGTGCTCTCTCTGCCGTGGTCCGGGTTCGATTCCCGGGCAGGGAACCCACCCAGCCAGTGGGAGTGTACTCTCAGTGCTGGTCCCAAGCCCGGATAAAATGAGAGAGATGCATCAGGAAGGGCATCTGGTGTAAAAACCTGTGCCAAATCAAACATGTGGACTAATGATCCGCTGTGGTGACCCCTAACGGGAACAGCTGAAAGAACAACACCTTGAGTACATTTTTCACTTGTAATTGAGTGAGACTTCAACATATTATCTACTTTCACTGATTTTAAGATTTTACTGTTTTGTTTTGTTTTGTTTTTTTTACTGCATGGACTCAACCCCATATATATTTCAGATCTCCTCTGCCTTCACTCTTCTCAACTTTTACTAACCATTTGCTCAGTCACGATTAAAAACCAGAGGCGATAGGGCCTTTTCTGGAATAGTTTGCCCTTCTCTGTCAGATCCTCCCCTACAATAAACTCATTTAAATCATCCCTTAAAACTTATCTTTTCTCTCAGGCTTATCTATAATTTGCCCTGTTTTTTTTTTTTTTGCTGCTGCTTAGCTGCATATTTTCTGGTGTTAGTCATATCTGGTTTGTTTTCTTATAATAATTATTTGCTTATATATTTATTTTCATTCTTAACTATATTTTATATTAGCATTTTAATGTATTTTTTTCCTGTTATGCCTGATGTGCAGCACTCTGTTCCTCTCTCGTGTTGTTTTAAATGTGCTATATAAATAAATTTGATTTTTTTGACTTTTTTGTGGATCTTGGTCCCTCCAATATATAACACACACACAAACACACTGCTTCATACAGTAACCTGTGTGAACATCAAACCCCTAAACACTTCAATCTCAAGAGCATAACATCACTTACAAACTGAAGCTGCTTTCTTTAGGATTCCATAATTAGCTTTCTGGCTGTGGGTAAGTGGCGAGTGTGAACACGAGGACAGCCATTATGTTCTGTTGTGAATTGATAGATGACACCGCTGTCATGGGTTGCCATGCCATTAGCAGATAGGTGGTCTTGAGTGGTACAGAGTGAGGCTCTGAAATTCTACCATTTGTCCTAGAAATATCCATCCAGCCATTTTCTGTACTGCTTATCCTACAGAGGGTCACGGGGAGTCTGGAGCCTATCCCAGGGGACGCGGAGCTTAAGTTTGCCTGAAGAATTAATTAAAGCATTCTAAAAAAAAATGTTTCACATCAACTTACGTCCCAACATGTACCCATAGACTTCTTTTAAACTTTTTCTAATAAAGTTTTGAGTAAATATTGTCTGTGCTTTTCTAATTACAAGGAAAGTCTTGTCCCTGGTAATCACATGTACAGTAGAGATACAGTAAATAAATACAGAAAATACAGATTAGGTTGAAAAACACTGAATTATCCCTTTAACACTTGAACCGTGATACGAAGCTGAGGAAGGCAGAGGAGTAGATCCTGTATACTGCCAGCTATACCACATACAGTAGCTGTGTGTATCTGAGATCACACTGTACACCAGCTGCTTTCATAAAGCACACGTTGATTTTTTATTATTATTATTGTTATTTTCCCATGTGGAGGAGAAGACCTAGGCTTAGATTATGGTCTATTTATATTTGAAGGGATCAAATATTTCTCATTATGTGATTATCCCTTTCATGCATAAATTATTTTTATGCAGATTCTTTAAACTTAAAATGGATTTTGATTCTGTTGAAATATCACATAATAAAAAGTAAATGGATTGGAAAATAAAAAAAATAAAATATTAATCTTATAATGTCCCAAATTTGTAACATTCAGGTCTAAAATATGTAGTGAAGACAAATAATTTTAGAAAATATAATTTCTGATAGTATAAAATTTACACAGTTTGGGACTGTTGCATAATGCAAAGAGGTAAAAAAAAAAAAAAACATCCTCCTTTAAAAAAAATAGTGTTTTAAAAATCTAGGGAGTTCAGTGGAGTCTGACACAAAAATAAAATTCTTTACATTTTTTTTTTCTTTTTTTGTCTTACATAGAAAGTTAGTAAAGATTGAGAACGACAAATAGTCTGGAGGGCTACAGAACTTTATGTTAATTTACATTAATGATCTCGAGTGATTTGGAGGTGATTTCCATCAGTGTGAACACGAAGCATTAAAGAGATTTATTATTGAAATGAAACTTTATTATGCCGATTTCTAGACAGCTTTTTCTAAGAGCTTTGTCTTCTTTTAAGAAATAGACAAAAACAAAAAGATCATCTGCAAATAGAATAATTTCAAACACAAGTACATGCACATACACACACACTTTTACTCTTGTTTCAGTGTCAAACAGACAATCAATAATACGGCGCTACTGTAATCACATGACAACCCGACATGAGAAATAGTACACCTGTGCCTTGTATTTACCCTCTGCATATCATATCTCTGAGCCCATACAGATACACACACACACACACACACACACGGTATTATTTAGCTATATGATCCAGCCGATTATTTCCTCAAGAGGCGCTAGACTACATACAGTGAAGGGAAATAAGTATTCAGAAACTTCGATTTTTTTGTTATTTAATGTACTTCCAGTGCATATATCCACTTCAAATGTACACACCTAATGTCTTTTCACTTTGTACTTATAAATATGAATAATGAATATTGAGTGAAATTCATTCTGAAACAATATGAAATATGAATAATGGGTGTCATTATAAAAGTGTTGCCATTGGTTGGGAAGAGTTCACGCAGTCATATACATTATTATTATTATTATTTTTTTTTTTAAGTAGCCTATGTTAAATAACAAAAATAAAAATATCAGAATACGTATTTATGTTTCGATTCTATTTTTTTTTTCTCTGCATTTTGGTTTCTTGTCCACATGCAAATGGAAAATTTGTGTCGATGAAAATGCAGCTTTTCGAAAAAAAAAAAAAAAAGTTGAGAAATTTTAAAACTCGATTTTCACTGTTTTTGTGCAGACAGGAACAATTTTATTTTATTTATTTATTTATTTATTTCATTAATTTTCTCCCTCATTCGGTCTTGGCCAGTTGCCACCCAGGGCACCAGCTCGACCGCATGTTTTTGAACTGCTGCTCATGCTGCATCACAGGGCGGTGTAACACATTTGGAAAAAAGTGCTATCTACCCTCTTCCGCATACATGATTGACTAGAGTCGCTGTGATTGACAGAGAAGAGAGAGTATGCCCCTCCCACCCAGAAAGTATGGCCAATTTTGTTGTCTTGGACTCCCAGCCATGGTTGGCTGCACGATTGTCAAGATTCGAACTCACAATCTCCGGACAATACAGCAAATACGGACGATACTCTGACTACGAAGGCGAATAAATGAACGAACCAACCATGTCGGTGTTTTTCCCCATTTCATCTTCTCCACCACCCAATACACAGCACTTGATTTTCTTCTCGACATGATCTACATAACAGTTTATGACATACTATCACTACCGACAACCACTGAGTCAATAACACACAAAACCTTAACGTCGAAATTAACACTCATCCATAAACAATCCATTTTTTTTATGAGACACACACAAGCAGGATAATGCTTCATCCAAGGGAATATCGTCATAAAACGTAGAACACTAACAGATAATCTGATCACGTGCACTGAATGCATATCTCAGTTCCCTGAACTCATCATCATCCTTGTTCAAAACGTGAACATTTTTTTCCTGGCAAGATAGCCAATTAAGTCGAATGGGAGTGTGGAAAAAATGGTGACCTTTAAACCTGCAAATATACAAACCCTGGAAGTGTGAACTAATAAAAAAAAGACAAGCTGTAGTCCACTGTTTCTAAAAAAAAAAGATGATAATTACAGTATTACGTCTCTCCCACAATGCCTTATTTTTTTTAATGGGGGTAGGTGATTTTTTTTTTTTAAATGGTGGAAATTTCATTCGTATCTAATGATAGCTATTCACTGAACCATGACATTTCCTCCAAAATCTCCTTGCAGAAAAGTCACATGAACTATAAATAATCAAATGATTCACGTGTCACATTTACATATGTTGTTTTTAGACACCTCACATGTTTATATTTCACACATTTTACACACATAGTGCAAGTGTTTTTATTTTCACAGGTGATTTTTACACGATTCTTTTTTTTTTTTTTCAAGTGTTATTATTAGCCTACACATGATTCATTTATTTCTGCATGGTAAATGTCATATGATAAATTTTGCACATGTGAATTTTACACATGATTCATTTATTCTCACATCATCATTTTTACTGTAACTTTTTTTCCACTTTTTAATTCATTCATTCTTACATCATTTTTGTTTTTTTTTTAATATTTATTTTTACAAATATATTTTTATATTTATTTTTTTTTTATTTTTTTATTTTTCTTGATTCATTTATTTCAATGGATTACTTTTTTACATGATTCATTTATTATACACAATTCATTTTTAAATGTTATTTTTACACATGATTTGTTTATTTCCATATGTTAATTTTGTTAATTATGTTAATGTTAAAATTTTTTTGCACATGATTCATTTTTCACATGTGAATTTTTTACACAATTCATTTATTTTCATGTTTGATTTTTTTTATACATGATTAATTTCTTTTCAAGTGTTATTTTCACAAATAAGTGAGTTTTTCCACATGATTTTTTTTTTTTTTACACATGATTAATTTCTTTTCATGTGATTTTTATATTTTGTGGCATGAAGAAACACTTTTTCACAAATACTTTTCACATTTAATTCCTAAAATCACATGTGAAAGACTTATTTGTTATATCAGATGTGAAATGTATGTGCTTCATTTACCTGTGCTAAGATCTTTTTGTTCGTTTTTGGTATTTCTTTTAGACATCATTTCTCCCAAACAATGATGCAGATAATGTAATATCCTCGAGGCAGTTCGGATCCATAAAAAAAAGTCCCACTCTACGAAAATAACTGAGCAGCTGCGTGAATTAGAGCTCATTTGCACAAGAGATGTAATCTCAGAGCCATTTCCCGGCTCAATAAAGGGCAATTAAATAAATAAACAATGCCTTTAATAAACCACAGTGATCGCTCAGTGACAACACATGACCGAATGAAATATGAGAGGAATGAGAAAATGAGAGAAATGTGCGTACCAATAACGAAAGCAATATCATGACTAAACATGTGCAGTGACTCATTTCATGGGCACATTTACGGATAATAGATGTGACTGTTAGATTTTTTTTTTTCAATTCTGGCATATATGCATGACACATACACGTAGGCGTAAAATAAAAAAAGCATCCAGATGTGTATTTTTTACTGTATCAGCCAAATTAAATAGATTTTATTGGTTCAATCACAAGGAATACGGGATGATAAATTGGCATGACAAAGCAGAGCTGACAGATCTGGGCCAAAAAACAAAAAGTATTAGAGCAAAGTCGGTCTTATTATGAAAAAGTGTGTTTGTGGTTGTGTAGAATTCAGAAATATGATTCAAAGACAGACCTTTCTGCAGATTTGCGGCCATTTCATAAGTGTTTCCTTCTGCATCTGGTAGAATGCTGGGCGCAGAAGCTGTTTAATATCTTCTGATGTAGTGTAATGAAAGTGGAAGGAAAGGTACAGCGCATTGTCCAGTCTGTGTATAACAGGAAATGAAGCCGTTGGCGCTAATGGGAGGTGTAATGACTGCAGACAATAAGATATCTCACTTCACTTTACTATTTTTTCTTTTTTAATCTTTAGAGAGCGTCCAGACAGACAGAGTGTGCTGAGGTGAGTCTGGCCATGACATTTGTCATAATACTTTGCACGTAATCCATTGCACATACTGGAGAGGAGGACTTCACAGAGTATGCTCGTTAACCACAATTACAGTTTCATCCCTGTCTTCATGGTTGGGCTTAAATTTTGACACCCACCTGAAGGTCCTGTTACAGCATTCCTGGTCACAAGCCTGGAATCATTTTAATCAGACAAAAATATTCAAGACTAGTATTCATAGTAGTATTAGTAGTAGTAATAAGACAAACATGAAATGCAGTCATTGCAGGGGAAACTGAAATGTCCTCCATTCTTAGCCTGGAAACTCCTTCCAAAAATGTTAAATAAACCTTTTCCTCAGAGAAAGCTTCAGCATATGAAAATTAATATTATATATTAAATACAAACATAAAACCATAGTCATGAATATAACCATAGCTACCATAAATTCCCCTAATAAAACCTTTGCACCACCATAGTTAAATATATAATAAACACAGCTTATCAAGCACCGTAGTAAAGCCATAGTAGTATTATGGATGAATGTGCAATAAACATACAGTAGTTTCTACAGTAGAACCATGCCAGTAGTATATATATATATGTAGGAATAATAATAGTATCAGTCTTGGTAATTGCAGTAATAGTAGTAGTAGTAGTAGTTTTATTATTTATAGTAGTAATAATAGTGGTGGTAGTAGCAACAATCACAGTAGCAATAATAATGGTACCAGCTGTGGTAATAGTAAGTAATGATAGTAATGGTAAGTAGTGACAGTAGTTTTTATTGTAGTAGCAGCAAAGATATTAGCAGTAATATTAGTAGTATTAGAAATAGTGGTGGTAGTAGTAATGATCATAGTAGCAATAATAATAATAGTACTAGTTGTGGAATTGCAATAGCAGTAATAATAGAAGGAACTGTAGTAGCATTAGTAATAGTAGTAGTTTTATTAGTAGTAGTAGTAGCAGTAATAATAGTGGTGGTAGTAGTAATAATCATAGTAGCAATAATAATAATAGTACCAGTGGTGGTAATTGCAGTAGCGGTAATAGTAGTAGTAGTAATTGTAGTTTTATTATTATTAGTAGTAGTAGTAGTAGTAATTGTAGTTTTATTATTATTATTATTATTACTAGTAGTAGTAGTAGTAATAGTGGTGGTAGTAGTAATAATCATAGTAGCAATAATAATAGTAATTGTAGTAGCATTATTATTAGTAGTAGTAGTAGTTTTATTAGTAGTAGTAGTGGTGGTGGTGGTGGTAGTAGTAATACTCATAGTAGCAATAATAATAGTACCAGTCATGGTAACTGCAGTAGCAGTAATAGTAGTAGTAGTAGTAGTAGTTTTATTATTAGTAGTAGTAATAATCACAGTAGCAATAATAGTACTAGTAGTAGTAATTGTAGTAGCAGTAATAGTAGTAGTAATTGTAGTAGCATTAGTAGTAATAGTAGTAGTAATAGTAGTAATATACTGTATATCTATGAGTATTAAAAACATAAACATTCATTTGAATCCACAGAGTCGAGCTCTCCACAGTGTAGCTCTGTGGCATAAAGATTGAAGATATGCCAGCTGGCTAATCACGCCGCTCCTTTTGCTGGAACTTGAGACTGGAATTTTGGGGCCTACTGTCTGGAAGCACTGTCTAGGTCACTGAGGGAATTGACCGTATGACATGTGAATCGTATCTGTCATGTTGTGATTCCAAATGCAGCAGACAACCTTTGGCACAACAGCCAGCTAGCAAAGCTCATATATATATATATACACACAAGGTGGTGGCTAGCTATGGTGTTTATGTGAAAGTTAGAATTACTGAGACTATGGGCAGTGACTAGAAGTAAGGTGTGGATCGAATTCTAGATAATAAAATTTGTTTGAGATGTTTTATGAATGAGGCTGTGAGAATTTTTTGTGCTGGCTAGCAAGTTGCAAGCTAACAACAACCTTACATAAACAATATTTATTGAAACAGACACACAAAGTGCTCCGTGATAGCAGGTGTGTATGCGCAGTTGGAGAATAAATCACTAGTGACTGTAACATAATATCTATAGTATATTATAGAAATTACGTTTAAAAACAAAATTAGCATGGCTGTAGATATATGCAAACATTTCAGAAGAACATGAATTATAATTCCATTACATTTATTCATTAGGAAGACGCTTTTGTCCCGCTTGCAATAGAGACAGTATACAATCTAGACACAAAGCCGAGAAGTTAAAAGGTCTTTTGCTGAAGGGCGCTACTCACAGTCCAGGGATATAAACTAACAACATTACAGTCACTAGCACAGAAGTTTAACAGCTGAGTTTCCTCTGCCTCGGGGATCAAGCACCAATCTGAACTATCTGAACAAAAAAATAGGCTTTTTCTTCTCTAAAGCACAATGATCATATATTTTTCTGCTACAGATAGCAAAGATAGCTTTAGGCTCTTCATCTGTCTCATAATGATTACTTCAAACTTTAGGGGGATGCAGTAAACATTCACACTATGGAAATGTGTGCAGTCACCATCATACAATTCGTATAGCCGGCATCATCAAATGATGGCCTGCGGGAGAGTTTTATCTGGACCCACTTTTTTCCACTTTAAATGTATGTACAATCTATAAAAAAAAAAGAGTAATGTATTGAACACCATCAAAAAGTCTAACTACGTACACTATAGGCGATATTCTCTCGCTCTGGAGATGTGTGTGTGACCTCATTATAGATAATATACATGTGACCAGTCAAAAACACTGCTATCATTAGCTATTAGACTGAAAAAAAAAAAAGATGGGTGCTGTGAGCAAGAAGCGAGAATGTCCGTGAGGAGGAATTGGTACTGAGAAGCGGAGGCACGTCTCCTTCGGCACTTTGATTTTTAAACAATTTCAGTACCGAGTTTTGTGCAAAAATGTCAAGCAGGGGTTGCATTTAAATTTTATATATATATTTTTTTAAATTGTAGGTTGAAGTTTGGTCTTTTGTAACTTGTCTTATTCGGTTGGTAGACATGCGCAATTAAATATGTACTTTATTTACTATGTACTTTATTTACTGATGTAAATCTGGTTAAATCTACAACTGTGTTCCATATCTGCACTACTACATTTAATTTAACTTATTGTATTTTATATTTTATATTTTGTGTGTGTACATGTTGTATCTTGCTACTGACCATGCTGCTGTAGCACAAGAATTTCCCTCATGGGATCAATAAAGTATATCTATCTATCTATCTATCTATCTATCTATGTAAATATTCTTATAATCTCTAGACACAGTGCATGAAACATAGATCCAATGCAGTTTTTCAATTCAATTCAGTTTGAAATATTCAGTTTCAAATATTGAAATATTTGTGTAGCGCTTTTAACAATGGACATTGCCACAAAGAAGCTTTACAGAAATAAAGACATTCTGATTAAATTAAATCGAGAATAAATTGTCAATGGGTGAGTTTTTTTTTATTATTATTTAATATAAAAGATTTCCAATCAATTTAATATGATTAATTCTTGATTCTAATTGGCCAAAAGGTGCTCATAAAAATTTCCTATAACAGCAGCCATCTTGTGTCCTGTCCTGTACTGTTTAAGATGCAGTTTGTAATGTTTAAATCTAGTTTGGAACAAAAATAAATTGATTTTTGCGCTATTATTTCCTTTTTTTTTCAGGCTCCGATTCCAACCTCGTAAGGCAAAACAAAAAGCAAAAGTTTGTTTTTAAATTGCAATTGCAGTTCACCTCCCAGGCAGCAGGGGGCTCTATCCATTACAACCTGCATTTTTTTTTATTAGTTTAAACGTTTAATATTTGTTCATAGTGCTATCACAGATCTCTGTTATATTTTTCTGCATTACTTTTTTTTTTTCACAGTCCAACTCTAACTTCTCAACATTTATACTTCTTCCTTTTTTTTTTTTTTTTTCCCCATAATGTCACAGAAGGCGTAGATCCAAAGGGCACTGCATAGTTAGTGCATGCATTTTAGGCTAATGAAAGAGCATATTAAAGAGCACAGGTTCGGCCATTTTAATTATGATATGGTAATGACATCAGGATGTTTTTAACCTCCGCAGTTTGAAGAGAAATGAATAATAATAAGAAGAATATCCAACTTTAAGTCCATGAGTGAGTTTTTGGGTTCAAGTATGAAATATCAATGGACAGTATATTAGCATAGATGCAGATATAGATGCAGCCATATTTTTTTTATAGATAGACATGCAATTTTGAGGCTTTACGTATTTAAATATGGACTTCGTAAATCTGCCTTCCATCTTTTATTTAATTTAATTTCACTTTTTTATTTAATTCCCGTCCAAAAATGATAGCCCGAAGTGTTCATCTAAACGTTATTACTTTTATGTTCTTTTCCTCCTGCTGGGCTTCACATTCAGAGCTTACAAATTCGATCATGTGAACACCATCCCGAAGCTACTAGTTTGTTTATTCCCTGAGTACTTTCTTGGCACAACACGCACCATATCTGCACCATGCATTTAGCAGACTGATCTCCATCACTAAAATAATATTTGGTATTTTGCCATAGGCAGCAAAGCATAGCCCTTCGAATTTGGCCTGTTCTCATCATGCCCATGGTTCATGATGAGAATGCTAGAAATCAAACACACAAGCTGGTGGGTTGAGAGGTCAGAGTGGAAAAATAGCAGCCGACTGTCCACCTTGGCTGATTTATAATGCACGTCAACATCCAGCGCATGACAATGCGCAGGCTCGGGTCAGCGCGAAGCGAGCGATGCCGTCCAGCTGCCCACATTCCATCATCGCAGCCAAACGTCTGAGGTAAAGTCAGTCGAGCAGGTCTGGAGAGTATTAAAATGGATTTACATGGTATTAAAACAGTGTTTTAGTGCTGTTGGAATGGTTAAAGATGTCTCATTAAATGCATTCTGATATAATGGATGTGTTGTTTATTGACAGTAAATCATAAAAGGCAGTCAAGCTTCATGAGCACATGCGCCATATTAGTGTATATTTTGGCTCCTTGTTTTTCAGATTGTGTCCTGCATTGCATTTATGATGCTTGTTAAAAATTATATCCTCGTATTTTCTTTTATAGCATTAATGTTTTTTTTTTAATTTATATTTTCACCACTTACACTGCCAGTCAAATGTTTATTAACATTTTTGTTTGAACTTAAATACTCTAGAATTAGAACATTTTATTGTGTGACTTTATTTTATTTGAAACTAAAAACTAGAAAAGGCTGATCTGGGTCACTCTAATTAGTCACTTGTAGCACACAACATACATTTACGTACAATGTTTATTCATCATTTAAGGAAGGAGTCTCCAGTGTCACATTTCCACCACAGGAAAGTCTTTTTTCAGTCTTTTTTATTTTTGTCTTATTAACTTCAAGAGAAAAGAAAAGAGAGGCTGGTGAGAGATCGAGTGTTTATAGCCGCTATAACGTAAGTGATAACAGGAACTTGTTCCATGGACGTTCCCCAACATCGAATGTGGCTATGAATGAATAAAATGTATAACAGGTCATTTATTAATAAAGTAAAAGTTGTATATTGAGTAATTGAATAAAACATTTTGGAACGTGAATTTACTTAAAATTTTGCCAACTTTGTTGTTGTTGTTGTTGTTTTCTACAACAGTACACCCCATTGTGTTTTATAGCTGATACTAGCTAGGACTGGTAAGAGTGTTGTTATGGTAACAGTGTGCGTGTTTAATAGAAGCACAAAACTTTTTCTTGGAAAAAAAAAATCTGAGAGTGGACATTGAAGTCCTTAAATACAATGATTTATATATTGTATGCAACATCTAATACTAGATTAATTGTTTTGTCCTTATTTATTTTATCATTTCCTTATTTAATTGCTAAATAGCAGGTAAACTATAATAAAGCGTAAGAAACTCTACTTTGATGATGTTTTTTTGAAGCCTCCGAAGTGTCGCAAAATGCTGAACTGGACAAATGTCATCTGTGAAAAATAAAACAGCCATGGGACAACCCCCAAAATAGCAGGAAGAGCGTCGGAAAAGCATAGTAGCTCGAGTTGTCTTTCGGGGTTCCTCCTGAACTCTGGGAGAAACTCAAGCCCCATCAATCAATGTCAAAGTTACTCATCAGGGGATCCCATCATGACACAAACCCCTCTCACATCCCCCGGGGGGATCAAAGAAGCAGAAGAGCCCAGTGTTTGAGCCTGGTCAAGAGTTTGGAGAACTAACAACCATACACACACAAACACACACACACACTGAACGTTGGAGACAGACGCATTAATATTGCAAGTCCTGCGGTGTTTAAGACGTGTCACATTTCAGGAGGCTGCATCACCGTGTGCCAGTAAACAGTTTGTGTAATACGTGAATCTGCTTCTTCTTCTTTCCATTGATATGTTTTATATTTCTCTGAATCTCCTTTTACAGCATGCATTTGTAATATTTTTGTGACAGATTGAATTTTGTGCTATACTTATTTCCTGGATGATGTGATACCAAATACAACAATCAATACAAAAAGTGCCACAAGCGTCCCTACAGTGCATTGACGTCCTGAGGTTGTTTTTTGTTTTTTTTTATACATTCCTCCAAACCTAATCTCAAGTTAATTTTGTAAAGTTTCCATATTTTGAGCCATATTTTTGTCCTAGACGTATTTCAATATCACAGTCAAAACTCAATATAAAGTACATCTGATCGGTTCTCGTCATATTTTCAAACACTGACGGTCCACTTTATTAGGAACACGTGTTGCTGCTCATTCATGCAATCAGCCAATTATGTGGCTTTATTGAGATCTATAACATCATGCAGATACAAGTCAAGGGCTCCCATTCATGTTCATATCAAACATCAGAGTCAGTGAGTAATCTATGATAACTCAAATAACCACTCTTAACAACCACGCTGAGCAGAAAAGCATCTCAGAAAATGTTGTACCTTGCGGAGGATGGGCTACAACAGCAGAAAAGCACATCATGTTCCACTCCTGTCCACCAAGAACGTTAATCTGAGTCTACAGTGAGCATAGGTTCGCCAAAACTGGACAGTTGAAGGTTAGAACAATGGTTTTTCAGAGAGGGGGCGGCTTAGTGGTTAGCATGTTTGCCTCACACAGAGTTTGCATGTTCTCCCCATGCTTCAGGGGTTTCCTCTGGGTACTCCGGTTTCCTCCCGAGTCCAAAGACACGAATTGTAGGCTGATTGGCATTTCCAAATTGTCCGTAATGTGTGAATGTGTGTGCGATTGTGCCCTGCAACGGGTTGTCAGAGTGTGCCCTGAGTTACCTGGGATAGGCTTCAGGCTCCCCATGACCGTGTTGGATAAGCGGTATGGAAAATGGATGGATGGATGGATGGATGGTTTTGCGCTGCTGCCGCATGCCTGGCTGATTGGATAATTGCATGTATGAGCGAGTTTATTCGCAAGTGCATTTTCAGCCATACGCAACACTCAACCAACATTTGTTTTTCTTTTCGGTTTGTTTAATAATGACATTTTGTGAAATGAAACCAAACCAAATAGCCATCGAACCAAAAGGATCAAGTTCGCTCTGATTTGAACTTGGCAAATGGACTCTATGTCCAGAAAACTTTTTTTTTTTTTTTTTTCTTTTGACATTTTCGCTGGATCATTTTTCAATATTGTGTCATAACGTCTCTGTCAGGCATCATGGAAAAAAGTGGCAAACTTTTCTGTCCGTGCTCTTTGTTCAGAGTTAATTCATCAAAATACGGCACGTCTTTCTCAAGACGAAAGTAGAAAACAACACACACACACACACACACAAACACACACACACCCACACACAAGACAGAAAAAAGGCCATTCTGGGCATTGAAAGTGGAGAATACAAAAGCACATCCAGATGTTATTAATTCATGATGCTGACCACTTCCGACGGTTCAATAATAAATATGAAAAGAATGCGCCGGGCCTTTCTGCCGTTGTCCACTGTAATAGGCTCGTGCTTTTCTCCTCTCTCTGAGGGAGCGCTGGCAGAAGGGAGGGAGAAGGAGGGACAAGTGAAACGTCTTGATTCAGCCTGAAGCTTCACCCCACAGAGAGAGGCGGAATGGAGCGACGGCTTCACCTCCTGCATTATTCATGAGTGTAAATTAACCCTGAGTGAAGCTGCTACATCAATCAAGAAGACCTGCCATAACTCTGTGTGTGTGTGTGTGTGAAAGACACTGAGAGAAAGTGAGTGAGTGAGTGAGTGAGCGAGTGAGTACAGAATAGTGTGTGTGTGTGTGTGTGTGTGTGAGAGAGACAGAGTGAGTGAAGGATGGCTTGTGTGTGAGTGTGTTGTAAGAAAAGGGGTGCATGAAGTGAACTTGCAAGAACACAAAGGCTTGTGGCTTTTTTTGTATGAGCTTTTGAGAAAGGCGCATGCTTTTATGGCTGTGTGTGTGTGTGTGTGCATGTGCGTGTGTTGGGGGGGGGGGGGAGAGGGAGTAAATACAGTGAAAGATGGTTTATATGTGAACGTGTTAGGAGGAGGGTTGGATAAAAAAAAACAACTTGCAAGAACACAAAAGAGGTGTGTATATGGCTGTTTCCTTGTGTGTAACTGTATTTAGGTGTGTGTGTGTGTGTGTGTGTGAAGATTTTCTGTAACAGCAACTCTGAAGTAAAGCTGTACCTGTAAGTTTTTAATGATAGCTAACACTAATATGCTTAAATATCAGGAGTGTATCAATTTCAAGGATTTCTTTGCTTTCTACAACTGTACTATACCACAAATGTTTTCATTTTTATATATTTCTTAGAAAAAGTGAGGCATAGCTAACCCGTTCGCTAGCATTCAGCTTGCTAGCTATCAAAAATATGAATAATAAAGAACATTAGCAGTCGTGGAATCTTCTAAACACTTACTAGTAATTAACCTTACTACGTTAAGTCAATTTTGACTAAAATGGCTGAAAGGACATTACCAGTTTACCAGACATGATTTTTTTAAAAACCTAGCTAAATCTCAGCTAAGCTAACAGGCAAGCTAACAAACCAGAAAAATTTGAGTAGACCAGACAAGATCAATTTTGACCATTAATAGAAATTTGTTATTTAAAAAAACACTTCAATGAGATTAAAAGTAATTATATGAGTATTTAAATGCTCAAAGAAATTCTTTATTTATTTCTCAAGGAGTAATTGTGGTACTGATGTCGTTGACTACAGTACATAAATGCCAACAAAGTGAATATTATATTCGTGAAACAATCCATTTGCGGAATTTGTAAAGAATTTTCTGGCATGAGATCGTAGACCTTCTGGAAAATTCCTTCGACTCTAGTGAAGTTGATTCGATCCCTTAGGGCTTCCAAGGTGACATCTACTGTAACTTCACTCGAGCTGATAAAGTAGTGGAACAAATCTTTAGAAGGTGAAGAGGAAAGATGATGAGGGGAAGTCGAGGAGAGTGTGTTAAAAAATAGTGCTGGAACGCAGCCCATGTTTCATATCTTGCCTCTGGAATGAGTTACCCAGAATTCCAACAGGTGCAATGCAGGGCATGCGGGAGCAACACGGAGGCCGCTCAAAACATAGCCGGAGACGGAGACAGAGAGCCGGAGAGAGGGAGAGGTGGAAAAGCAATTGAAAAGCTGGATAACAGCAGGTCCTCCAGGCTTGAGAGAAACCGAACAGAATAAAAGTGGAACAGGAGCCAAATGATCAAACATATTGTTGGGACAAAACACGGTCTCTTAACCCCTGCAGGGCTGTTTTTATTTTTTATAAATTTTTTTTTTTTTTTAAGTCCAGCATATTGGCAGCACCAACCATGGTGTGGAATTCATAATGCTGATTAAACCGTCTTTGATCATTGTTTCATTTTATAATAGTCAATTAAAAAATCCCCTACAGTACTTCCTAATGGGCCATAAAATATACAAGCCCACATAATCAGTGAATAAAGCAGCTGTGTTCAATGTGTTATGGTGATGTTTCAATAGTCCACAGTCACAATTATTAATTTATTCCTTTTTTTGTTTTTTTTTCCCTGAAAATGCAAACACACTATAAATAGATAAATAGAAATAGACTCACAACACTGCTTGTCATACAGTGATCTCATTAGAATTGATTAACGTCAACAGAAAAAAGCTTTAGGAGGTTCAAAGTTTTACATCAGATTTACATCAGATTAATTTGTCAAACCCTTTTATCCAAAGCGACCATCTGGTTTTGGCAATAATACTCACAAAAGTCGCAAAGTCTAAATAACCCAAAGGTTGTTGTGAGTGGAAGATGGCTAGCATGGTTCCTGTCATGGAACACGGATTATCGATCACCGTAAATGTAACCACATGGCAGAGAAAGAAATTTAGGTTGTATTTCCTAGTTTCAAATTTGTGAGACTAATAATAAACAAATTAAAACTGGCAACCCAAGATAAGGGAAGCTTTATATCTCTCTTTCCTATTCGTTATTTGCTCTCATTCAGGCACATTACAGAATAAATTTTTGCAGGTGCAAAATACTTGGATGGGAAGTGGCCCACATAGCTGGACGCCAGTCAATAAAGTGTATTCCTGTGCCTCAAGACTCATCACAATGAAATAAATGAAACCAAGGTGTCTTGACAGTTTTTGTTCTTTATTCTAAATGAAGAGAATAAGGTATGAGTGAAACGTAAAACTGTCAGGGTG
>JAKKZI010000145.1:0-25110 GCA_037576675.1 Pangasius sanitwongsei | reverse complement strand
TTGTTTTATTTCAAATCCATTGTGGTGGTGTATAAAGGCAAAATCACAAAAACTCTGTCATTGTCCAAATACTTCTGCACCTGACTGTACATTGATGCTAGCCCATTTACAGGACAGTATACCCCTGATTGAAATAATAAGAAATCCAATTACAGTGCTCATACAAATTCGCCGAATTCTTTACCAGACTCGAAATGCGTACAATAACAGCGTGATCTGAATATAGACAGTGAGGGCATTGTGGCCAGGATTTTCCACTTCCATCAGGCCGACCATCATACATCTGTGTGGAGGACCACAAACGGGCGGAAAAGACACACACACACATTCACAGCCTGCTGTGGTACTGAAGGCCAGCTGCCTTTTTTTTTTTTCTTTTCTTTGGAAATACACAGTCCTGGTGCTCTGAGGTCAGATGAAAATGATCCATTTTTAACTATAAAGTGGAACATTAGTAAAATGATTATATTTAAAAATTTGTATAGTGTTTATAAGAGAAATGAAGATGTCCATTTTATTTATTTTTTTCTTTGAGAATCTCTCTCTGCTTTTTTATTGTGGGTTTTAATGCTTAATGTGTTTGGGAAAGCCTGCTTAATGATAGTGGATAGCGGGGCGTGTCACCTAAAAACAGCAGCTTTTGAAGATATAATAAGCAGGTGAGCCATAGAAGATACATAAAGAATAGGGTGTGAAAGAAAGAGATGACAGAAAACTAACATACTCACTTTGATTACATGATGCTTTTTCTTCACGTCCGGGATTTTATACATCTGACACCAGTAAGTTGTGTCCTTTTGAGGCACTCGGACCTGTCTTAGAAGGATAATAAGTGTAATAATAAATAATAAAATACATGTAAGGCTGCACATGGCATTACATTTAATTACAACACAGCCCTGAATTCTTGAATCAGATTGGTCAGAAGGTGTTCATTCATTTTGTATAACAGCAACTCTGACTGGTACAGGTTTATGGAAGAAGGAGTCTCCAATGTCAGTGCTATGAGAGGTAAAGTTTTGCAACATGGGAAAGCCTACAGGACATTCTACAGATGTTTTCACTTTGCAGTTTCTTGGTAATGTAACAAGCTGCATTTTTTTGTAATATGAACTTCAAGAGAAAGAAAATAATCAAGCAACAGGCAAGTAAGCGATCGACTATGTATAGCTGCTATAATGTACGTTTTGTAAGATTTCCGCAACATTACATGTAACTATAAATAGATAAAAAGTATGACGCATCATTCTTTATCAATGTTGACAAATGACTGTGGTATAAGAGGAATAAAACACTTTGGGACATGCTGTTATTGTAAAAGAATCAGCTTTGGGGTGGTAACATTAATGCCGCTTCGTACCGGGCCACATCAAAGCATCCCTTCGTTGACTACTTTCCTATAACAGCATGCTCATAGGTGTTTTATTTCTTACAAAATACATCTGTGAGAATCAAATGCACTTTACAAAAAACATTGCGCATAAACTGCAGTGATTTTTCACTTTACTCACGTTAATGTTCCGCAGGTCGAAGCTAGCTGTTCCATGAGGAACGCTCTTGCTGGTCCCAGGGTTGAGGAAACGTAAACTTTTCCTCCCTCTGTTTATTCCATGGTACACCGGCCCTGACGGCCCAACATCTTCTTCATGAAATGCCCAGATCACCCGCATTGTACTACCCTGCGCAGACACACGATATGAGCAACTACAGCATTAACAAATCAGATCTTCACTATGTATCTCAGAAACTTGTCCTAAACTGACTTGAGTTCAGTGTCATGTTTTTGAAGCCTTGACCATCTTAAATGGGATTTTATCAGCATTTGGAGAATGCACATATTGCATTCTTGTAAAAAAAAAAAAAACACTTAGGGTTTCTAGGTTCAGTTCTCCTAAATCTTGGGTTGAGAATCCCACTTTAAAAAAAATCATAAATATTGCTACATGCTGTAATTCTCACCCACCGTGATTTCTCTGTCATCAGGGTCACAGGTCTGCAGCTCCCTGCTGAACGCCAGCACAGTGTGTGTGTGGTTTTCTCTTGCATACAGCAGCTTGTAGTTCTGGATCTGATCTTTATGGACTCTTCTTTTGCTGTCTGCATAGTAGTCCTGGTGAATGAGTGGAAGAAAACCAGTGTGAACCAACTGTTGATTTGGAAGTTTTGTCCACTGGATGTATAATCAGTCGAAGTTTGTACAACAGCTTTTTATTTGTTCTCTTCACTCCGGTCATGTAGAAAGCAAATGAGTAAAAGTGTGTAATTGAGTAAAAGTGTAAATAAAGTGCCTTGCAAAAGTATTTAACCCCAAGTCAACAGATTGTCAACAATTACAATCTGGATTACAAATGACACAGATTGTTTCAGCCAGTATATTTATTGCAAACCAATATGCTCTTAAATTACATTTTCAAAGTAAAGTTCATTATTTGTCAGCAGATCTTTTTTTTTTTTTTAATGCTACTTGCATAAGTATTCAACCCCTTCAGACTAGTACTTAGTACAATCACCTTTTCCCACAATAACAGCTTTATTTACAGTCTGTTGGGGTCATTTCTACCCATTCTTCCTGGCAGATTTGCTCCAGCTTCTTTAGGTTGGTTGGATGTTGTTTGTTGACTGCAATTTTCAAACAGTTCAACAGATTCTCAGAGAGATTCAGATCTGGACTTTGACTTGGCCACTATAGAACATTCACCTTTTTGTATTTTAACCACTGTTGTGTTGCTTTGGCCTTGTGTTTGAGACCATTGTCCTGCTGAAAGGTAAAGTTTCTACCAAGCTGTAGTTTGTTTTAGCAGAATAAATCAGGTAATATCCCCCTATTTTCTGTTCCATCCATTCTCCTTTCATTTATGACAAGAAGCCCAGTTTCTGTGGATGAAAAGCATCCCTAGAGCATGATGCTACCACCACCATATTTCTGGTATGGCCTGCATTAGATTTGTGCCACACATAGCGCTTTGAAACTTGCCTCAATCAAATATCTCAATCTTGGTCTCAACACACCAAAAAAACACCACTTCACTGGGTCATTCTCATGCTTTCATATGACCTTTCATGAGCAATGGTTTCTTTATAGCCACCCTCTCATACAGTCATTATGCAGAGCTCTTGAAATGGTTATCTGGTGCACTTTTACTTCAAACTCAGCCACTGTACTCTGTAACTCCTTCAGAGTGATTTTTGGCCTCACTGTGGCTTCCCTCACCAGTCTTGGTCTTGTTTATGCGCTTGTTTATGAGTTTTGAGGGACTGCCAACAGCGCTCTTAGATATAATTTTACAACCTAATCCTAAGTTTGGACTCTTTAACTTCCTTAGTCTTTATTTTCACTCCTTCTCTTCAAAGTGACAGTCCCTTCAATGACAAACTAACAATGAAAAAATTGTTTTTTGGCCAGAAAAATGGGAGCTGTTTAGTATTTCACAGGTGAAGGCCAATTGTAAGTCATTTGTTAAGATGATATCTTTTATTTGGAGCTTCCTGAACCTGGGAGGTTGAATATTTATGCAATATTTATGCATTTTTCAGGTTTGAATTTTCTTTGGATGCTTCCTATTTCACTGCAAGAGAGCATGAGTTTGCAATAAAAATGCTAACAGGAAGAATATGTGTATTTATCATTTGTTATTCAGACACATCTGATCAATTCCAGGGACTGTAGTCTATCATAACCAGGCTTTATATTTTATTCATGTCAAAAACAATAGCTGGGGGCATGGGGAATGGGTGGAAGGGAAGGAAAGAAAAGAAAAGTAAAAATGAAGGAAGGAGGAAAGGAAAGGGAAAAGGCAGAAAGGAATTGAGGATGAATGGATGGACAGACCAGAAACAGCCTCTTGAGCCAATATTGGCTCTGAAAATCCCAGAGAAATAAAACTACCCCAAGAAAAACAAACCACTAGTAATGTGAAGAACTACAACAGGTTGTAATGTGACAAATGTGCTTAAAGTGTCGTTTTTATTTAAAAGAGAAAGCCATATGAAATGATATAGGTAAATAACCACCTGTATCATAAAAGGGCTATAATGCATATATATAAATCCATATAAATGCATATAATTTAAATCGCATTTCTTTGGAAGGTTAGTCCTATGCTCTGAGAGTGTATTGGTTCTAGCTAGACTGGCTCTGTAACGTTCACTGTTAATATGAGCACGCATAGTAAAAGCAGGATGAACTGATAGATAAGTCTATGCTGAGATATAAACCAGTGCATCAAAATTCATGCAAAACAATGGCCCAAAAGCACTTGCAAATTCGTAACAAATAAACTGAATTTGTGCAATTGTCCCATGAGATGTGGTTGCCCAAAATGCCATAACAAGGGCCAACTGCCAAAAGCAGTCTTCATGTCATCAGTGTTACCACAAAAGACACCCAGACATTTCATTGCAAGTGGGCTTGTTACATTGATAGAACAATGGGTATCATTTATCTTTTCATAAAGTTGTGTGGAAATGTTTCCATAGGCCAAACCAAACTAAAGAGTCCCAGCAAATTTAGAAACGTTTTGGTATTGCTGATTTTCTTCCCACTCACTTGTGTATGTCAATAACTACCAATTACCAAGCGTGTTCATGGCAAAGCTGATTTACATTTAGTGATGCCTACAGAACTCCATAAAAGTCTACTCTCACAGAGGGCTGATTTTATGGGGTGCCATTACTTTTGTCCTAATTGAATTTTGCCTAGTCTTATTTGTCTTCATTTATGGATTTGTTTTGGATTGCTTTCTTTCGGGTCATTAATATGAAATGACTTTCACAAACTTTTCTTTAAATTTGTGTGTATTTAAAATAAAAAGCGATTTTAAGCAATTTGTATATAAATTATCACCGATTATATGATTTTAAGCAAATTAATCAAGGTTCACATTAGTGAGTCTCCTTATAAATGTACACCAACTCCAGGAAAATTGTCATGAATACCACACTTCTTGTGGACTATTTACAATTCAATTTGTTCATATCTAACTTTAAAAACGAGGCCCATTGTCAGGGATGGGTCAAAACAATATTGTTTAGACAGCCACCACCCATTCCAGATGTTTCATTTTATCGTTGGATCACATCTGGCTTGTACTTGCATACACTTTCAGTGGACACCACCAGCAATCCACGCAGTGTGTGTGCACAGTTCTCAAGCTATGGAAGTAAATGCACACTTCCTGTGGGTGCGAGAGCTGTTTGTGCAGTACAGGAGATGAGGAATCATTTTTCAAACACTGCTGTACCACAGCCAACAGAGATTCGGTGCACTTTGAACATAAAAGTGTAAAGAAATGACCACAGCCAGGCTGTTCTGATTATTCTAGAAGCTTCTCCAGGAAAACCAAAGCCTGACTGGGTGTATTTTCACACATTGTGCTGGCTTTCCAGAGAATGCACTACCCTTGTTAAAGCGTCTACACAGAACCAAAGTAGGCAGTGTTGTGTTTACCAAGTGTTCAACTTTAACATTAGCTAGTGGGAAAGTTTAGTCTCTATCTAGCTAACAAAACTGAATGATGGTAAAAGGTCTAATGTTAGCTTAAACATTAGCTAGCAAACAAAACGGAGTGATGTGAAAGCTTTAACTTCAGCTACCAAACAAAATTGTGATGGCAAAAGCCTTAACGTGAGCTAAAACTGAGTGATGTTAAAGCTTTAATATTAGCTAATAAGTGCTAGTAAAAAGCTTTAATGTTAGCTAGAAAACAAAAGTGAGTAATGTAAAAGCTTTAATGTTAGCTAATGAGTGATGTGAAAGCTTTAAGGTTAGCTAGCTAACAAAACTAAGTGATGAAAGCTTTAATGTTAGCTATCAAGAGCATTGGTGCAAGCTTTAACATTAGCTAGCTAAAAAACGAGTGTTGGTAAAAGCTTTAATACTATCTGGCTAAGAAAAATGAAAACTTTAATAATATTTAGCTAAAAAATACATGTTTATGAAAGATTTAATGTTAGCTAACTACCAAAAACTGAGAATTGGCAAAGCTTTAAAGTTAGCTAACCAAGAAAAATGAGTGTTGGTGAAAGAAGTTTTAACTTAGTACTTTTACTTTAGCTAACAAAGTAAATGTTTTGTGTCATGTACTGTATTTTCTAAGAAAATGCATTCTTTGTTGCACATTTTAATATAGAGTTTATGTTCATCTCAAAATTACAGAAAATACCATAGTACCATAGTGCCCATTTCATCTCATCTGATGTCAGAGATGAGATACTAAAGAAAATTATATATATTAGTGCAAGTCCACTATCTCACCTACATCTAAAGTTAACTTGAATTTGGTGAGTAACTGGATATTATTGCATGCAGATAAAAACTAACACAGAGCAGATAATCAGCAGATGATGATTTAACACCAGATTAAAGTTGGAGCAGTGCCTCCACACCCCTCTATCCATCATCTGTACTGCTTATCCTACACAGGGTCACAGGGGAACCTAGAGCGGACTTGGGGCACACCCTGGACAGGGTGCGAACCCATTGCAGGGCACAATCGCACACACAATGGACAATTCGGAAATGCCAATCAGCCTACAACACATGTCTTTGGAAGGAAACTCTCGAAGCACGGGGAGAACATGCAAACTCCGCGCATGCAGGGCAGAGGCAGGATTCAAACCCCCAACCCCGGCGACGCAGGGCAACACTGCTAACCTCTAACCCACCGTGCCCCTTCGTTGGGGCAACTAGAACTATAATCTCATTTAACTCATCTGTTTTTTTCTTTTTCTTTCATATTCTCAGAATGCCTCCTTTCATTTTGACCAGTTTATCAGTAATGAAGTTACAAAATTGTATAAAACAAATCCTGCACATTTGTATTAAAAATAATGATTGACAATATAACAATGGACAATTACACTACATATTGAGCTACATGTTGAGCTAAATGCTTAAAAAATCATTTCTGGTTGTCCTTTTGGAGGAACCCTTAAATATTCTATTTAGATTTTTTTTTTAGTATGTGTTGGTGATTTTAAGAAATGCCTATGCAATAAATAAGTAAGTAAGTAAGTAAATAAATAAATAAAGGAAGGAAGATTGTCATTATTATTACTACTATTACTACTATTACTACTACTACTACTACTACTAATAATAATAATAATAATAATAATTTGTATATTGTATCTTAAATTTTAAATTTATTATTTTTTATTAATTTGTTTGTTTGTTTTTATCCTTTTTTTGTAGGAGCTGCATCTGTTTGTATTGGACATATATTTTAAGAACCCTGCATTATAAGATGCAATGGAAGAAAAATACACTTGAAAATTAAAAACATAGAACAAAATTCAAAATACAGAAGTTTGAACAAGTTCATTCAACAAGTGCATTCAGTCAGGAGTTAAAATTTTTGCAGTCATGCAGCTGTGTGCTGTCACACTGCACCTCCAAGCAACTGAGGAATGTTAGTGTAACTTTTATTACTATTATTATTATTATTATTATTATTATTATTATTGTTAGGATAGTGTAAAAGTTGGAGCTCACGTGGAGATAAGGTTTCCCGTCTGCAATCCCTCCAAAGATGATATCAGACGAAGCCATGGCGCCGTTTGGAGATAAGCCGAAGCCGACATATCCTCTGGTTTGCGCCTGGATCTCGACCGCGATGCTCGTTTGGTCAAACCTCCATCTCATCACGTATCTGCCGCGCGCGTCTAAAGCGGCTGCGTGCTGGTAGTCGGGCTGCTGAGAGCGCGCGAGGCTGACGGTGAAGAGCAGCACGGTGCTCAGGAGCGCGGTGTCCGACATGGTGCTGAACCTGATCGAGCAGGAGAACCAGATCTTTAGTCATACATATATATACATATACAGCTGGAGTTTTGGAAACTCGCGGCGTCCGACTGAGCGCGCACGCAGCTTTCCCCCTGGCACGGTGTGTGTGGAACGCCAAAGAGTGCATAAGCCCAGTGGAATGATGTACTCCTGACCTCACACCAGGGCTGTGTCATTACCAAGCAGGGTTTCCAGGTCTCATTTCCAGACCAAAAACACCTGGAACTAGTTCAGTTATTACAAACGGGTGGCATGTTTTAGTGTGTGTTTCTTTCTTTGGGTAGGTCACTGTGGTGCGCACGCATTTCTGATCTGCAGGATCGTTATCCACTCCATAATCTTTTCCACTCTTCTAATATTTATAATATTTTCTTCAATGTTTACATCATTTAGCTTGTGTTCTCATTTACCATTTACTCTGATGGTAAATCAGAGTATCTAACTCTGATATTAGAAGAAACGCACAGGATGAACGATCACTAGCGCCACTACTCCACTCAAACACACGACATTTCACTGGACAGTAATAGTTACTCTATACATTCCCCCCCAAAAAAGGAATAAACTGACATAAATTATGCATTTTGAGCTCGAGGCAGATCTAGGAGTAAATCCGATCGTAATTGTAATCCGATTCGTTGATAGAATGCGTCATCACATGACATTTCTGGTATTATCCTAAGACACGAACACAAACCCACAGAAAGCATAACATTCAGTACTTGTTTGCTGTACTTAAGTTTTTACATTTTCATTTTTATCTTCAAAGGATTTTTTCCCCCTATTTTTCTCTTCCCAGGCTGTTATGCCAATCTGTTGCATTTTTGCTTTTTTTCATTTTCTTTGTTTTTTTTCCTAAGACAATCAAATTCACATCAATGTCAAATGAAACTGAGTTAATGGGCCATTTTCACAAAGTCCTGGTAAAATGATTTCTGCTAAACCTTACAGCTGATTGTTTACCACAGAAACACATGGAGTATATTATCATCAATGTAGCTGAGACTAAACTTCAAAGATCTGTCCAGAATAGATAGATAGATAGATAGATAGATAGATAGATAGATAGATAGATAGACAGCCCAAGAGACTGACAGCCAAACAGATAGATAGACAGACAGATAGATCAACAGACAGACAGACAGAAAGACAGACAGAAAGATATATATATATATATATAGATAGATAGATAGATAGATAGATAGATAGACAGACTGACAGACAGACAGATCGATCTATAGACAAAACAGACAGACAATTAGATAGGCAGACAGATAGATAGACAGGCAGACAGATCGATAGATAGATTGTCAATTTTTGATCAGATAAAAATATTTACTTTCACTCTAGGATACTTGAATATGTTTAAGTGTAGATGCTTTCTGGATTTTTTACGCAGCACACCCAAACATCAACTTTCACAAATCCCAAATCATTTTTTCTTAAAACAGAGAATGTGTGTTGATTGCAGTGATGTATTACAATGGAAAATCCTACAATGAGTATGCGGCACTAATCAACTTTAGGGCTATAAACAAATTCACACTTCCTGACAAGTAGAAATGTAGCCTATAGAAACAAGAGAACATCGCACAACAGCAGCAAAACAAACAAACAAACAGCATTCCAAACGACTCCGTTTAAAGTTTAAAATTAGTTTATTTGTTTATCCATATATTAGCACCCCCACTTCGCATGTCCTTTTATGCTTTATGATTATACTATATTTTTTGTCACGTATATGGACCTTTTTTGCCTTCCATAGCCCCCAAGTGCTGGCAGCGTCCAAAAGCTGTTCCTCCTGATGCACTGGTGCAGCTTGTGTAAGATCTCTTTGATGTGGTGAGCCACACAGCAAAATTCCCAGTGCTGAATTAACACATACAATGTTCATCTGTGTCCAGCTGGACTTAATTCAAACCCTGTGTGTATTCATTTTAGACTGGAGATTTTGGCCTGTCTCTTCTTGGTCCTGTTATCACATTGTTTAACAGTGTTTATTCATTCACCTTTATTTGGATAGTTACATGATAAACAGCAGTGCGCCTGAATTTCCAGTTTCGGGTTCAAGTTCAGGAGCAAGTTGAGACTGCTCACATGCTCATGTAACAAATATGGGTGACCTCATAAAAGCTTAAAGTATATGTTTAATAGATTTGCCTTAAAATATCTTCATTGGGGTCATGCAAAATGTGAATCATGTAAAAAAAACAAAAAAAACAAGAAGGATCATAAAAATTGCATTTTGTTTTTTATTTAGTTCTGCCCTGAATAAGTTATTTCACATAGAAAATGTTTACATGTAGTCCACAAGACACAAGAGTTTTCACAAATGAACCAGTTCAAAAGTTTACATACGCTTGATTCTTACTACTGTGTGTTTTTATGTTTTGTGATAGTTGTTCATGAGTCCCTTGGTTGTCCTGAGCAGAAGGAAAACTCCTCCAGGTCCTGCACATTCTTTGCCTTTCCAGCATCTTCTGCATATTTTAACCCTTTCCAGCAGTGGCTGTGTGATGTTGAGATCCATCTTTTCACACTGAGGACAACTGAGGGACTCGTACACAACTATTACAAAAGGTGCAAACATTCACTGATGCTCAAGAAGGCAGCACGATACATTAAGAGCCAGGGGGGTGTAAACTTTTGAATAGGAGGATAGGTGTAAATTGTTATTATTTTGTCTTCTGGGAAACATGTAAATATCTTATGTAGCTTCTGAAGGGCAGTACTAAATGAAAAAAATATGTTCTTTGAACAAAATAATAATTTACAACCAATCATCCTGTTCAAAACTTTACGTCCCCCTGGCTCTTAATGTAATCTGCTACATGAAATATCTTATTCAGGGCAGTACTAAATAAAAAACAAAATGCAATTTTTATGATCCCTCTTATTTAAAAAAAAAAAAAAAAGATTAACATTTTGCAGATTGTGCAAGGCGTATGTAAACTCATGACCCCAACTGTATTTGAGATGGAATGACTGATAAAATGGTAACATGTATATAAGAATGTATTACAAGTCTGGACCTGCTGGTGAAGTCTAGCGGTTTAGTGGGCAGGACGCCTACGTAAGCCCTTACTGACATCTGACATAAACCTACACGACCTTTACTCATTTGCGGACTACTGTCAGAATTAAACCACCATATATTTACTACTGGTGAAAACCTAGATGAGTTCAGGAAGTAACTAAACACAGTTCTACATCACTGTGAATTCTGAAATTCTCAAATCCGATTGGTCAAAAGGCGTTGACACATTTTCTACAACCACAGCTCCGAATGTAAAGCTTATTTTTATTATTATTATTATTATGATGCGCCTGTCCTGATATCTTATTGTTTTGATAGTAATAGTTAATTCCCAGGGACTCATATGGCGGAACGCTCTACGAGTCTAATAATAAACAAATTTAAAAATAAAGTGTTGTTATTTATCATAGAAACTCATATAGTCACTCTGCAAGGAGATGTTTATTTAACATTTATGGAAGGAGTCTCTAGCGTCAGGGCTTTGCAGCAGGCAGTTAGTTTTCCGCCACAGGAAAGTCTTCAGGACAGAGGAGTTTCTGCTTTGCGGTTTCTTAGTGACATGACAAGCTGTGTTTTTTTTTTTTCTGTCTTACTAATGTAAAGAGAGAGAGAGAGAGAGAGACTGGTTTATACCTGTTTAGAGTTGTTATAATGTAAGTAATAGCTTGACATATTAAATATTACACTTATAAGAGAAATAAAACACTTCGGGACGTGATGTTATTGGAAATGAATTACTTCAGGTCAGGTTCATGTCAGGCCACGTCACACTACCCCGTCGTTGATTATTTACTGTGTATCAGCTACAGCAGTGATGATGGGGTTATTGTGGACTTTATTTTACAAATCTTATTCATGCACCTTATAGAGACTATACGCTGGGGGAAAAAAAGTTTACTTAATTTACTTAATTCAAATGCGTTCCATGTGAATGAACTGAGTTACATTAACGCAATTTGTTTTGGGACATCCAGTATGATTTCATCATGCATTTTCAAAGCCCTGACGGAGATGTATTTTCACTATCGTGCCCTTAAAGCACATGCTTTAATCAGGTTAATTTAATACTAAAGTTATTTCTTAACATCAGCGCCAACATCCTCACGAGATTTTACAACGTAATTGGATCACATTAATAGTATGTGAATTATACGCTCACTCTATGCATTTCGAACTTGTAATTAGAAACTTGTTTGAAACGACACTTTGATGAGAAACGTAATATTTTTATGCAAACTATACGTAATATGTTCTCTTAAATCTGACCGACTGCATATTCCATCTTTTTCAGTGTAGGTCTTTCTTTTCCATGCAAAATGTGTGTTAATCATCAAATAGTCCTTCATCAGTGTTCAGTTTCTGATTCACCATTTATGACTGGATATTTTAGCTTTATAGTTTGGTTGCTTAACCCAGTAGAGGCAATGAGGTGTCCTGGAGTCAAGACACTTCCTGTGTAGACTTGGACTTGTCTCAGTTTTGGGCATTGGTTGTGCAAAATTTGGCCCCGGTCTTGACCATAATTTTGTAAAAAAATAACGTTTGTGTTGTCTTTTCTTTTAGCATGCATACAGTTTCGCAAGATGTAAATCCTTCTTCTTGGAAACAGCCTAATTGTTGACTGGATGCACGAATGAAGCTGACTAATTGAAGATAAGGCTTGGCCTTGAAAAGGATTTGATGGTTTTTAGTCTCGATTTTGACCCCATATCAACCCCCATACATTGACCTCAAACCCCATAAGACTCTGTCTTGATTCGTTCTCGATTGGATTAGACACTTGATTTCACTACACTCCTACTTTTACCCTTTCGACAAAAAGTATATATTTTGCCCTTTCACACTACAGAAAAAAGGCAACACTTACTTCCATGAGAAAAATGTGTAGAGGAAAGCTAGTGGTCTTTGCTCTGTCTTGAAGTGGCCTCAATTTACATCATCACTGCATCACAGTGGTGAGAAAAGTTAAGAAAAAAATGCATTTCAAACACAAATATATGATTATACCTTAGCAACTGAGTATGCAAATTGACCCAAACCAAGGCAGCAGTGGCTGCCCACCAAGGCACACAGTGGAGCCAAAATGTTCCAGGGTTTATTACTCTAGGGGGCGACAGAGGGGCGCTGTTCCTTTAAATACTACTGTTCCATCACCTCCTTCAGTAAATCCTAATGCTTTGTCTATTTAGCAATGGATGTTCCAGGTGAAGTTTTTCAGATTGTTGGATCTACAACATGCTTTCTATTAAACTGTAGTAATAAATGTATCTACAAATGGATAAAAAGTACAACATGTTTATGAATAAATAAAATATTTTAATCATTGGCAAAGTGCTGTTGTATAAGAGGTAAAAAAAAAACACACTAGGACATGCTGTTATTGGAAAATAATCAACTTTGGAATGCCAAGAGTATGTTAGTAATGTTAACGAATACAACAAATATTGCTAGTTAAAGGAACTTTAACATGGAAGGAAAGCTAGAGAACCTAGTTAACTATCACAAGGTTCTCCTTTTTGTTACAAAACACACTACCGATTTTGATTGTATCAGTCTTTTCGTTTTGCGTTGATGACATGAAAACATAATGTAAGACTAATAATAATAAAAAAAACAGATTAGAAATGTGCTGCTATTCAACAAAGAAAAACAGTGATCGTTGATTGTCGATATGGTGAAGGTTTCTGTAAGTGGATGTTTATTTAGCTTTTTTTTTCGCCAGGGTTCGCGCTTTGTACCAGTTCGAGATAAAGCTGTTACTTGACACTGTAACATTTTCTGCTACTGGATCGCCTAAAAATGATTAACGTCTTTACAAACCTGAAGAGAGAAAAACCAGAGGCTGATGAGGGAGCAACTGCTATAACGCAAATGATAATGGTTCGTGCTACAAATGAAACGCATGTTGCAGTTTGTGCTCCCAGCACATGAGGGCAGCAAAGTATAAGTTATGAACACACAACTTTCACACACAGGAAGCTGTTACTGTGCTTGAAGCCACATTCTTTAAAATAATGACTAATAACGTCGTCTTAACTAAGATACACTGTTAAAGCCTTAAAGGTTTATTTATTTTTATTAAGTTTTGATAGTGCCCTCTAGGCGTAATAGACTTCCTTTCCCTTGTTGATTTGGCAAGCAGTGAAGCTCTAATTTGATTTAGTGAAATGCTGTTGGTTCATTGAGACTACAATCACAGTAGTGATTCCGCTTCAGTGGAGAATGGTATTGAGTCCGGCCTCATAGACACACACACACACACACGCACGTATACATTTACTGAGATAGATTTTGGCACTTGCAGCTGACTCAGAGATGAAGTGAGGTTCAAAAAGTCTCTATGAACTCAAAGCAACCCAACTGCTTTACACAGTTACTGTCCCTGTGTCCTTCTCTCTCTCTCTCTCTCTCTCTCTCTCTGATTAACCCCAGGCCCCTGCTGAGCTGACGGCCAGACACAGCCATTTAATTTTCACTCGCATCCTTTCTCATCGCTCTCCTCCAGGCTGCTTCCTCCATCATCTCGGCGGTGGATCAAATGCAAGGCATTTTTTTCAGACAGAACAACCACATCAGCTTGTCCTTTTTTTTTTTTTTTTTTGATCAGATTCTGTGGGACTGTTCGGTGAAATATGACATTTTCATTTCATTCATGACAATTGAATCCAAGTCAGGCAAAGTCACATAGATTTCACATGTGCGTTCACATGTAAGTGAATCATATCTGGATTCAGTATGTTATGTCCTGAGACTGAACGTGCGAACTCGAGTAAACACTTGAACATGTGAACAAGAATTGTTCATGTGAGTAAACGGCATCTGAAAAAAAAAACTGACACCATGTGCTCCACATGTAAAAAAGTATAATGCGAAAGTTAAATGAATCATGTCAAAAAAACTGTCGTAGGAAATCAAATGAGATTAAATGAATGATGTGAAAAGAATCAAATGAGATTAAATGAATCGTGTGTAAAGAATCACATGAGATTGAATGAATCATATGAAGAAAACCACGTGCGAAAATAATATCATATGTAAACCACATAAGAATAAATGAGTTGTGAAAAAATCACATCTGAAAAATGAATTTCGTTAAAATCATGTAAAAAAAACCCAAAACGAATCGTCTGTAAAATCACATGAACAATAAATGAATCATGTGTAAACATGGCACAAGAATAAATAAATCGTGTAAAAAAATCACATGTGAGAAAGATATCATGCAAAGCTAGCACGTGGAAATAAATGAATTGTGTAATAAATCATTTGAAAATAAAGGAATATCAAATTATGTAAAAAAAAAAATCATGAGAATAAATGGAGCATGTGGGGGGATCACATTTGAAAATAATTGGTTCATGAAAAATCATGCAAAAGAATGAATTGTGAAAAAAAAAATTAGAATTGAAAATAAAGGAATCAAATTAATCGTGAAAAAAAATATGTGTATAAATAATTGAATCATGTGAGTCAAAGGAATCAAGTGAATCAATGAGGACTAACTGGCAGGTTTAAGCAATCAGAATTATAGAGATTTCTTTGCACACACACACACACACACACACACACACACACACTTTCTGTCTCTCTTTCATTCAGCAGGGAGTCAAATAGTTGAGTACAGAGCCTATAAAGGGAGCAGGATCGTTGTCTCCCTCTGCAGGCATCTATCTGCTATTCACCAAAAAATCAACACCATGGAGAAACAGCTGGAGGCGGCCAGGAAATTAACACTCCGTCTCTAAACTGTGACAAGGAGTTCTCAGCTTCCATCATTTAGAGCTAATTATGTAACAATTATGTATTGTTGTTGAGCTGATGTTGCTCCTGATCTGAGAAAACCCAACCTCCCCCCTCTGCGCAGTGTTTCATTTTATCGCTTTTTGTTTAGTTCTAAAAAAAGGGGTTATATTAAGAGTGGGCGGGATATTATATAGCATTATTCTGTAAACTGATATAAAGCAAATAAGAACACAGTTTATATATTGCACCAAAACATTCATCCATCCATCCATCTGTCCATGACTTTATCCATCTGTCTGTTCATTCAGTCATTTCTCTTCATTTCCATTCAGGCATTCATCTCTTGGTTTTATAAATACTTATTCAGGTCTTTGTCTATGAATTCTTGCTTCTTCTAATTGGTTAAAAGGTGTTGATTAATTTTCTATAACAGCAGCTCTGAGAATAGTGCCAGATGTAATTCAGACCACAGGTTCTTTTTAACGCGCTTCCTCTGATACGGATATCGTTGCTATAGTAACAGCGCATTCACAGGGACTTGTATGGAGGATGCTTATCAAACAGATGCTCTTAATAAACAGATTTAAAAAAAAAACCAAAAAAACAAGTGGTTACGTAACAAAGAAAAACATATAATTGTTGATGTGGAGAATTTTTCAGTCTATTTAACATTTATGGAAGGAGTCTCCAGTGTCAGTGCTTTGCGACTTTGTACATTTCTGCGAGGGGATGGACGATGTTACGCTTTCTGGTTTCTCTGTAACATGACAAGCTGTCGTATTTATTTCAATAGAAAGAAAAAAAAAACAAGAGGCTGGTGAAGGGACGATTGTTTATAGCTGTTATCGTTCGCGGCTGTTCCGCATCGTAAAATATATGACGTTAAACTGGTAAAAAGTATAATGTGTCATTCTTTAATAAATAAAAAAAAATCGTAATAGTTCATGTTGTGGGTTCACGTTGAGTGCCATGACACCGTTTATGAGTTTCCTATAACGGCACACTTGCAAGTGTTTTATTCATTACATCTATCCATCTATCAGCCCATATGTTCAATCATACTTTTTTTGTACTTTTATGTAGCCATTTTTCTTGGCCTGATGAGGCAGAGGCGGTTGGACACACTTATAACCATATCTATTGAAACAATCCAAACAAGCACGTACTCAGACAGGCGACAGTCAACAGAAAAGTCGAAAAAGAAAGTCTGATGAAAAGCACAGAAGCAACAGCTGAAAATAGATGAACAATCTGACAAAAGCTCACAACGTGTGAGTGGTGTGATATTTATAGTCAGAGTTGTAATGAACGTAATTAGGAACAGGTGCGAGTGGGAGTGTTGCGAAGTCCAGGCTGGATTAGGAACAGACTCGGGAGTCGTGGTGGCTATATATTTCTTTCTTTCTTTATACAGCACAGCACTGTTCAGTTCTCGATTCTGATTCATCAGAAGGTGTTGATGCATTTCCAATACATTAGAGCAGCTCTGACCCTAGTTATGCCTCTAATATAAGCCAAATCACAGACTTATATTAATCCGCTCTTTCTAATATCATTGTAGTAACATCTTATAGGCTGAGTTGTTCGGCAGAGGCTCTATGGATTTCCGGCGTTTTTTGGGAAGGAGTCTCCAGTGCCAGTGCTTTATAACATTCCAGTTTTCTGACGGTCTTCAAGACGGATCAATTAGATGAGTCTCATTAGCGATAGGGAACTAATTTTCCCGGCAAATAAAACCTATAATGTTTTAACAAATAAAAAAGCACATGAGGATGTGCTGTTATTGGAAAATAATCCACTTTGTGGTGGTAACAGCAACTCTACTTTGTTTCCGGGCCGCATCACACTACCATGTCGTTGATTATTTTCCTTATAACATGTTTTATTTGTTACATATATCCATCCATCCAAGGCTGTTCAGCCAAACATTTTTTTTTCCTTTTTTTTTTTTTTAAATGCATCCATTCACACATCTACTGTATCTCTTAACCTATACCCTCATCTTCAAAAAGCTATCCATCCATATCTCTCACATATGTCTTAATTACTGTTAACTTTCAGAGATTGATCTGTTATTTTTAGCTGTGTGTGTGTGTGCTCCCATGCAAGCGTGTGCATATATATTGTGTGTATGAACGTGAACACTACACATTCTCTGCAGAGTCTCACTGTGACCCGGCTATGCCTCAATAAATAAACTGTACTTTTGAATAAGCCTCAGGAGATAATTATAATGTTTCACGTACCTGCTGTCTTCTCAGAGCGTCTCCAAATGCAGTGCTTCTGTACTCGATTTTCTAGCCAGGCAAGATAATGTACTTTTATTGAAAATGTGAAGCAAAAAGTAAAAAAAAAAAAAAAAATGAAGAAAACCACCACTATGAGCTTAAAGACAATTAGCTTCATCCATATCTGGTGACATGTAAGGATGACTGACCTTTTTATACATATTAGTCTTATTTTAGATTTGGACGGTGGTTTTTTTTTGGTTAGCTGAATGGCATTCCATTACAAGTTCATGCGCATAAGCGCTAGGATTGATACTTAAATGTGGTTTTCGCATCTGGAATCTGTTACTGTTGTCAGTCAGTGAAAAATGATGTGATGACGTGACTGCCAGTGTGGTGTACAGAAAAGGAGTCATTTTTTCTTTAATACAATCAAGGTCAAAGCCTGGAGAAATCCATTGCATCTGAAAGAGTTGACCAGTACAAAAAAAAAAAAATGCACCTGCTATTTTTATCTATATTTGCATGCATTTAGAACACATCTGTTCAATCCGAATGAAGTACTCGTATTTGGTTACATCCCTAATAAACAGATACCTCAGAACGCAGTGGATCTTCCGGAACCTTCTGCTACAAGTGACTGCGGTAGTTCAGACAGTCCAATCTGGAAAATTTTACGACTAACCACGTCCACTACATGCTCTGAACCCCAGAAATCATGGATTTCATTTAGTGAAAGTCTAGAAAGTAGGCGGGAAGCCCCTGAAACAAGCAGGGAAGGAAAATGGTTTGAGTAAGACACTGTGAATCTAGTGATGCTGGTGGATCACAGACTTTAGCCAAAGGATTTGAAGTAAAAGTCAAAGCATGACCATTTTATTTGTAATCATGGACGCTTTCACACTTATTACTCCAGTTGTCGAGTTTGAACCAGAGCGAAATGTGATACTTTTGGTTCATTTGCTATTTGATTTGGTTTGTTTTCTAACAGCCAGCGAACCAAAAAGCATTGTGTAGGGGTAATGTAGGGCTGAAAACACACGCATAAAACTCATTAATTAGTCAGAAATACAGCTGCGGGACAAGTTCAACAAACTTTTCCCAAGGTTTGATTGCAGTGAGAAAGCGATTCGACTCTGAATCGACTCGACTACAGGAAGTCAAGCAAACATGCCATGTAGATCAAATTCAACAGTATATACAGTATATATACAGTATTTTGTACAGTATTTTGGGCTGTGTGCAGCATTTTTTGTACAGCTGCTAAACTGAACCATGAGGTATAAACTGAGCTGTAGTACTACAGGAATGTAGTAACAGGAATAAATGCTGGATTCCTGCACAAAACCTTAGTTATTTATATAAATATCTCGTGATTTATTGAACGCCGGCATCTGGATTTTTGTGATTAGTACACACACTTAGTAAAGACTGAATGAATGAATGAATTTTATGAGTACATTTTCAGCCCTACATGCCACTCACACCACTCACCCAATATTTGTTTGCTTTTCTTTTGTTTAATAATGTACATTCTGGAACCAAACCAGCTAGCAAATGAACCAAAAGTACTGTTATTAACATAAGGTGAGTTTCGCATGTATACTGTACTCTCGCTTCATAGCCATTGTGACATGCTGAAGTAAATCAAAATGGCCAAAAACTGTCCACCTTTGCCATGCACAGAATTCTAGTTAATCCATTTTTGCACCTGCTGAAAAGAGAGGATTTTGCTACCCTTTTTTTTCCCCGATACACATACAGCCAATTGCATCCTCAAGGACCCTCAGCGACAGATGGAACATGACCGAGCTGGGATTCAAACCTGAATAACAAACTAAGACTTATTTCTAAACTTGCCAAGCAGTGCTTGTGTGAAGTGCAACACACAGGGGGTCATCCTAGCCTCCTTAATCCTGCACCTGCAAACTAGCTGCTGTGTTATATACGGTCCTTGAATTGCAGCATCGACCTCTTTAATCATAACACAGCATGAAACAAGGACTTTTTTTAATCGCGATCAAACTGATCAAGAGAGATGAAAAACATCCGAGGTAAATACTTGATCAATAGGATATATCTGTAATAGAGCACCATTCGTGTATCTAAATCCGAAATATGGATTTGCCTTTTTCAGGTGAGTCTTTAGGACATGAGGAATGAGGTCGCTCAGATTTCCTGCTCGCATAAATGCTTACTTGTCTATTTTTGCATTTCAGAATACAATTTGAGAAGTCAAATCTCTAAAACAAGGTGTTCATTAACACAAACCGAAGCATAAGTGAAAGCAGATCACTTCCTCATGAGACATCAGAGAGAGGAAAATTACTCAAGAGCCTACATAAAGATGAAGTCATTACAGCCAGCAACTCTCCTTCACGCTCAATCACACATATACATTCTGAATTGTATTCATGCTGTTTGTGAAATCACCGACATAATGAGCTAGAGATAGTACTGTAACATAAAGAAACTTATCTGTTTTCATGACCTACAAGTTTTACAAACCTACAAGTTTTCATACTTAAGGTTATTTCCAGACCTGGGGCTGTTCGCCCCCCCACCCCTCCGGAGAGTGCAGTATGTTTGGTGGAATATGAAAGCTGCTGTTGAGTCAATCCCTGGTCCTCTTGGTGGTGGAAGGTGGTTCAACCAAACTCCGGTTGTGTGCGGAGCTGGTTCAATCATGTTACTTCCTGTTTCTAGTTTTGGGGTGGCAGAGAAAGGGTTATGGTCAGTAACGGGGAAGGCCATATCGATAAATGGAGCAAAGCAGGCACTCAAACACAAATGGACTCAACTCAAAACAACTAATATGGCCACCTGCCAATTCCCACCCACCAGCCAGCTCTCCCCTGTCCTATGACAACTATCAACCAGGGAGGGTGAAGGATGAACATGTGCTTTCTTCGAGACTTGTTAAGCCAGCCGACTCATGCCGCTCATGCTGCATTCCAGGGCAGCAAAACACACTTGGAAAAATGCACTATCTACCCTCTTCTGCATACATGAGCTAACAGATGCCCACAATTGGCTAGTGTTGCTGTCATTTACAGGGCAGACAGAGAGTATGCCATCCCCCCTACCCAGACAGCACAGCCAATTTTGCTGTCTTGGACTCCCAGCAATGGATGGCTGTGGCATCATCAGGATTCTATCTCACAATCTTTGAACAGTAGAGTGAAAGCTTTTCTGTTATGCCACTCAGGAGCTCAAAAATACTCATGCTATTCTGGTCAAGTGTTAAAAGCCCTTACTTTCCTGATTTATCTTACAGAGCTCTCTAATTAGGTGGAGAATTGAAGCAGGGGAAGCACTTGACTCTGCAGAGGTTCCTCAAGTCCGTATTCTAGGACCACTCTCAATCAGAGGCCATTCTCATGGTGTATTCTAGTCTCATGCTTAGTTTTTCCTGGGATAGGCTCTGGATCCACCTCAACCCTGACCAGGAAATGAATGAATGAATAAATAAATGAATGAATGAATGAATGAATTAATGTATTACCCTTCATTATCACAGTATCTTGAGAAAGATGGCTAAATGATAATATGGGAAAATTTAACATTGGATTCAGGGCTGTCTTCTGTTTCTCTCTGTCTTTGTCTCTATCTTTGGCTGCTGCATCTGAAGACGTAAGAGGCAGATAAGTTATTCAGGCCGCCTACAAAGAAAATGGTGACAAGGAGATGAAATTGGGGTCAGGAGCGCTACAGCATTCCTACTGTGCGAGACACATGCAGTCAATGTCACAGAGACTCTGAACGTTCCCAGATGCCTTCCTCATAAACGCAAATGTCTCTCATTAGTCCTGTTCTGGAAATCAGCATGATGCTAGCATTTAAATGTGAAAAAAAAAAGCTATTCGCTTTTGAAGTTGTGATACAACATAAAGCTTTAGGGTTGCCATACATGAACTTTGGCAGAAGTATCCTTTAGCTGTTATGATGAGTTGCCTCAAGATTTTCTTTCTTTTTTTTTTTTTTACTGGTCTGTGAACTGCCAAGTTCAAAACACAGAAACAAAGAAAACACAAAGAATCATGGAAAAGATCAAAGAGCAAATATTGTGCATTCACCTCCACATCCTGTCTAGCTGTCTAGAGTCAAAACGTCCAACAATCCTGAAAAAATATTACATCATTCTTTGCTAATTTAAGTAAAAAAAAAAGGAACTATGCTAAATGAGGTCATTTCAGATCTTATTTATTATGAGTCACAACATTAGAGTTACCATGTGATCTAACCCCAATATTCAGGTAGAATTTAACTTCAAATGTAAGCAATAAAACACAACAGGGCATACTGTTATAGGAAAATAATCAATGACAGTGTGTTGTGATGCAGCCCATACTGAAGCGGAGTTACTCTTACTATCCCAAAGCTGATTATTTGTCCTATAACAAGCACAAGTGTTTTATTCCTCTTATATCACATTTTGCAGATGAATATATTATAAAGCATTGATTAAAGAATGAATGACATATACTTTTTTTTTCCATTTACAGTTACATTTAATGTTGTGAAACATCCACAAAACAAGTTAGTTCCTCTTTTCACTTACTTATAGCAGCTATAAACATTTCTCTCACCAGCAGATTAATCAACACCTTCTGACCAATCAGAATAAAGATAATTATCAAGTACTAAAGTTTGCTCACTAAGGAGTAAGTTCCTCAGTAATGTTTTTCCAAGACAATGGCAATGATTAATGTTGTGTGTTGGGAAAATTCACATTACCATTTAACGGACGTTAGCTACTGTGCAGAAGACAACACTCGTGCCAGTCAGAGTTGAGCTCTGTTTTCCCAGAGTTCCTTGCAGTTGTCAACTTAATCCAAGTCTCTTGGCTTCCCTGGAACCAGCATATCAGGTCAGAAAAGATACTGCCTTTTTTTTTTGGTACATTTCACGTCACCTTTCTTGGTTGTTATCTCTTTCTTTCAGACTCACTGTCTCCCTTTCCATGTCTCTGTCTCTCGCCCGCTCTCGCCGGCTGTCTACCGAGCGTACAGGTGAAGTGCAGTGGCGAGCATGTAGGGAACGACTTATCCACAGCAGGAACCGCACGTATGTGCATGTCGCTTATCTGTCCGTTCGCTGACAGAGAGACGAGTTCAGCTACAGCAGAGGACACTGGGGGAAGAATGAGCCATTCAGTGCACACGTACACCGGCATCTCGGCCAGCGCGTCACCACATCTGGATCCTTTTTTTTTCCATAAAAAAATGTCCTGTAAAGGTACACCATGTTGTGTTAAAGACATTTCAGGACATGCTGTTATAGGAAATTAATCAATAACGGGGTTGTGGGAAGTTTTATTTTTCATTATTTCCATTTTTTTAGTTATTAAACAACACATCGTACTTTTTATCCATTTATAGTTACATTTAATGTTGTGGAACATCCACAAAACAAAGTTACATTATAGCAGCTATAAACAGTTGTTCCTTTACCAGCCTCTCTTTTTTTCTCTCTGTTTTGAAGCTAATAAGACAAAAAAAAAAGCAGCTTGTCATGTTGCTGAAAAAACATGGACAATTCTGTCCAGAAGACTGTCAAAGTTACAGGTTTACCTCTGACTGTTACACCAGAGACCCCTTCCAAAAAAGCTAAATAAACACCTCCTTGCAGAAAACTTTACCATATCAATGATTAGTCATATTTTTTAATAATAATATAAATATTTTTTGATAATTAATATAAACCTGTCATTTGCCTTGCACTTGCCTCCACACTACTGTCAGATCTGCTAGTATATAAAATCAATCGACACCTTCTGACTGTCAGAATTAAGAATTCAGCAGCGCTGTGATATAAAAGTCTTATATCACTGACACTTTTGCGTTGCTGTTTTAGAGAGAACCAACATATTTCAGGTTTCAGAGTCAAAGCATAAAAAATTCAGATGTTGGAGTTGATGTCTAGTTTATGTCTGAGGTTTTATTTTAATGGTGCTTATGCAAATAAGGTGTTTGCTCATGCGGTTGTCATGGCAATGATACCCCCGCTGTCGCTGGTTCTTGATTACTGGAATGAAACTGTCTCTATGGCTGTAGAGACCCATGGAATTGTGTGAGATTACGACCGATATAGGTCATGCTTATTTCATTAGCAAAAGCTATTAACTGGGAAATTAATAGGTGAAATTTTTCTAATATTCAACTGTCAGCTCACTCTAGCCTCAGATTCATGTTCTCGGCTAACAGGAGTGGAACCCCATGTGGTCTTCTGATGTTGTAGCCAATCAACCTCAATGTGTGATGTGTTATGCATTCTGAGATGCTTTTTCTGCTCACCACGGTTGTAAAGAGTGATTATTTGAGTTACTGTAGCCTTCCTGTCAGCTTGAACTAGTCTAATTTTATTAATTTTTAGATGAGCTCTTGGTTGTGTGCATTCTTCAACCTGATAATTATATCAATAATATAATTAATTTTAAGATTTTTAAAAAAAAATTCTTATGTTTAAGAAAAATAATATGACATTTTAAATGTATAAATGTATTAGATTTATTATTTCATTTCTTTAAACATTTCAAATTTCTTTTCTTTCTTTCTTGGTAGTGGACTCAGATGTTTACGCCCTACAACATGACAGCTGATCACTGGTCAGGGAGGTTTGCGGCCTGACAGGTAGTTCCATCGTGGCTTGGAACAAGGCACTTAGCCCCAAAAATTGCTCCTTGGAAGACATCTGTCATGCTTTTCTGCCAGGAACGAAGAGCAGGTGCATAAGACGTTTTTCTTCACAAGTATGTACGTATGTTTTCACCGGTTTTCAAAAGTTTTATAGGCTTTTTTTTGTAATTTTTAGAGGCAATTTATCAAGAACAAGAGCTGCCTTCATGTTTTGGTCGCATCAAAGTGGGTGTAAGGGTGGCATCGTGGCGATATCCCAGCTTGTGACTGACAGGCACAGGCCTTTCTGCTGTGAGATCCCCTTCACTGGCCATCTGACGCTGCGGGAACATGTGCCACCCGCTCGCAGCAACTAGCTGCAGAGAAACTTCACTTTGGAGGATGAGTGTACACTTTATGTAACGTTTTTTTTTTAATACTATTAATTTACAGCATAGTCAGAGGTATACTGCATTCTGGGTGCAAATGGAAATGTCTGTGTGTGGTATATGTGAATATTTTTATTATATTAATTATATACAGTTAGTTCCGGAAGTATTTGGACAATGACAGAGTTTTTGTGATTTTGCTTTTATACCACCACAGTGGATCTGAAATAAAACAATCAAGACTTTCAGCTTTATTTTAAGAGGTTCCACAAAAATATGGCATTTACCATTTAGGAATTACAGCCATTTTCAGCAA
>JAKKZI010000144.1:4859-25207 GCA_037576675.1 Pangasius sanitwongsei | reverse complement strand
GAGCAGGTTTGGGCCTCTGAGTTCCAGTGAAGGGAAACTGTAAAGCTACAGCACACAGAGACGCTCTATACAACTGTATAGAACAGTTTGAGGAAGAAGCACATATTGGTGTGATGGTCAGGGGTGCACATACTTTTGGCCATATAGTGTACATTCATAAACACAATGTTTAAAAACTTGTTTTTGAACATTTCAATATGATCTAAATATGTACTATGTGTCCTTACGTCTCATGTCTCTTCATAAAAGTTGAAGATATATGATTTTGCTGTATTTTTGGAGAACATGTACAGAATATGGTTTGAATAATAATACTATTAAAAAAGTCTGAGATCTTCAGTTGTCTCTAATAAATGCCTATATATATATACTACAGTAGTCATGTTATACACAACAAACTCTTTCCACTGAATCATAATCATATCACATCACGTGTTTATCCAAATCATGTAGCTTATTGTATTATATTTGTATTAAAATGTGTATTATATTTTTATATTTTAGTTCTGGCATGTTTCTCTCTCAATGGTCACGATTTCACAATTTCTTTCTGTTGATTTTTTTTTTAAAATCTTTAGACTTGTATTAAAATCAATCTGCACCATAAATACAGTATATTCAATACTGTAAAAATATTTTTTTTTTATTAGTTGCTATGTATTTTTTGCAACCAGTGGCAGCGAACTACATGAAACATCACTGTCTGACTCGTCGCCTGTCTTTTCATCTCCTCCCCTGACTGCATCTAGACGCTCTTGCTCACAAGCTACCGCTAAAATAAAAGTCCTCACATCACATTTTCCCAATATAATGGTGGATTTCGTAAGATGTAGACGCATAAATGCCATCGATTGACAGAATGCTAGTTACATACGTAGCTGTGGTTCTGTGAACACCGTGTAACCGTCAGGGTCGGTAGCTCCTTGTGAGATTTTCCAGGACGTTCACACAGGTAAGTATGGTGCAGTATTCACTATAAATACCACTTTCATACTGCAGTCATAGAAAATCTTGGCATGTATGTGAACAAGGTGGTTACACACCACTCCTGCCTGGTAGAAGGGGTGAAATATAACATGCAGCGATTAATAAAGAACGCACTAAGACAGAGAGAACTCATTTAATGTAGCATTTGTTCATTAATGAGGTATCTTAAAAATTCAGAATCCTCTAGGATGGCCTAAGATTAGAGAAGATATCGTCTCCTGCAGGACATGAAATCAACCACTATGTTAGCATTGTTAGTTAATGGTTTTGCAGGAAAACTATCCAATCTACAATTATTAACTCCAACTTCCAAGAAACGATGTATGATGCAAAATGATACTTTTCGCTCCACTTAAATGGTTAAACAGTTAACCTTGTACCAGCAGGCAAAGTATAAACGCTAAAAAAAAAAATCGATGTAGTAAATGAAAATGTACATTATTGCTCTAATGAATAGTTCCCATCGCTGGCACACTGATATCAGCTCTACTGCATTTCTGTTCATTTGATTCATGAGAATTTTATTGTACACAGACGAAGGGAAATGCACAAATCGTTTGTCAATATGACAGCAAGTGGGTCTTTTCGCTAGGAAAAGAAATCATAAAAACACACTAAATAAAGGACCGGATGAGCATCATGTGGTGATTTAACTATTCAATTTAAATCAAGATTCATTGAAATGTGTCAATTGTTCATGCATTTCTCAGCAAAAAGCAAAATATCAGCGAAAGTATTTGTTCATTATTGGGGTAAAACAGCCTGAGGTCTTAATCCTTTGGCCAAACAAATAACACACTGCTCTCTTGTTCTTAATTCATGTTAAAGAGCACAATAGTTCAGTCTCTAAAAATCTAATACCTCACAGTTCACTAAGAAACATCTGTATGGGTTACGTAGTGGTCATTAACTCAAAATCAACACAGCTGAATTTGTTTAAAACACCCTCCCACTTTTTGAAAATTTCCATAGGAAAGGTGTTTTATTTTTGTTGTTATTATTATTATTTTTTTTAAACACAGACCTACAGAAAAGCTCCACATCTAAGATTCCTGCACAAGAGCCTGGAGTGAGTGTGAGAAACTCTTTCTTTCTTTAAAGTTAAAAAAAAAATGTGGAAATTATATTTATGCGTTTTGTAAATGTTAAGCATAGGAAAGTAACAGAACGCCATCAAGTCCAGCACTGAGCACGGTGCGACTGTTTATTGGTTCAAGATTATTAATTGTTCAAGGTTCTGTTACTGCGGGTGTAGGAGCACCCTGGGCAACCCTCTGCTCAGGTGGTACATCTGTGGCGTGCGGCATCTCTTGGCCGTCCCTAGGCTGCAGAGCTGTAGGTGGAGCTGGTCCATGGGCACCGGCTGCAGGTGGAACCATGGCGCCAGGGGGTGGCAAAGGGCCAGAAGGGAAGGGCCGGGGCGGGAAAGGCAAATCTTGAGGACCGGAAAAATTAGGCGGGAAGTCATGTACGCCATGCGGTGGAGGATGTGGACCCATGGATGGGAAGTCTCTCAGAGGTGGCCCATGCACTAAAAAAAAAAAAAAAGAAGCAGGCAAGAGTTAAGATAGAGTTAAGATTAAAGGAATTTCTGTCTCACAGAATATAAACAAGCCCAGTATCAGTCCATGGCCCAGTGATTGAAAACCTTTAGAGTTCTTCTTACTGACCCGTTTGAGAACTTCTAGATCTCGTATCGCTCTATCTCTCAATTTCCTGTTTCAAAGGAAGTACACTCTGTGACCAAAAGTATGTGGACACCTGACCATCACACCCATATGTGGTTCTTATCCAAACTGTTGCCACACAGAGCCCTGACCTCAACCCCACTGAACACCTCTGGGATGAACTGGAACTGGAGACTCCTTACTCAACATCAGCACCTGACCTCACTAATGCTCTTGTAGCTGAATGAACACAAATCCCCACAGCCACGCTCCAACATCTAGTGGAAAGCTTCCCAGAAGAGTGGAGCTCATTATAACAGCATTCAATGCTTTTTTTTTTTTTTTTTAAGATTTTTGTGACTATTTGAAAACTGAATAAACTCTGACTTACCCAGTGACTTTATTAATACCTCGCTGCTGTTTTTAGGGATGGCCTCCCATGAAAACCCTCATCATTACTGTGGATGGTCCCACAAAACTCACCTGCTCTTCAGTGAATAACTTCATCTGGATAGTCTAGACTTACTTGTACCTAAAAACTTCTGCAGAAATCATAAAAAAAAAAAAAACCCTGATGCACATACTGAACATCCCTTCAACATCCTCAGTACTGTTTCACTTTATACAACTGTTTTAAAAGTAATGACTTCACCCAGAAGAGGACGAGTTCCCTTTTGAGTCTGGTTCCTCTCAAGGTTTCTTACTCTTATCAACTTAGGGAGTCATTCTACATCCACATCTGGATATCTTGTATCTATATCTATATTGTTAAAGGCGCTATATAAGTAAAATTCAATGAATTGAATCAATAGGCTCGTTTATTCTTAAGCATGGAGTATATTACCAAAGGGTGGAGGGATGGGTCCATATGGGCGCAAAGGAAAAGGAGGTCTGTAGGAGTCCATGTGCGGTGGCCTGTAACAAGTGTCAGGTCCAAAAGGAGGCCCGGGAGGAATCATGGGAGAATGGCCGTTGGGGGGTCGCATCACTGGAGGGAGTGGTCCACCCATTGGTTGGGGGCCATAAACCTTTGGAAGAGCATTTGAAGCTGGGACAGGAGAGTCCCTGATAGGAGATGGGAGAAATGATCCCTGTCTCTGGGACTTGGAGATCTGAAAAAAGTGAACAGTAGGTCATTTCTCAGATTATAACCAATTTATAGCTGTTTATAAACTGGACTAAGCACATTAATAACTTCAGCCATGCACCTGAAGACCCCTTAGCAGATCACCACCAGTGAGCACTGCATTAGACATCCCACAAGCCTCAGTAATAAAGTCTTACACCAGTGATTTCAAAGAGTTTGTTGATTTTCTTGACAGAGCAGTCAGAATCAGCACACATTCAGCACTGTTGGGTAACAAACCACTTCTCTTCATTTTTTAATTTTTAGTACTTCAAGCAAAGAAGAACAAGACACAGGGTGAATTCAGGTAAACTGGGATTTCAGGTCAATTGGGACAGTTTACCTTAGCAGCATTTTTTCTTTTTTTTTTTTTAAATATGATTCCATCACATGTAGTCAACACTCTGAGGATTTCAAAATCTGTTCTGATTTATCTGAATTCACCCTTTATAAGAGAAAAAAAAGCATTTGGTTAAGCATCCACAAACGTGTTACGCAAAATCAGCAACCTGCCACTGGGAGCTTTTGAATCCGCATAAGCTATGATCATTCGCACATCCCTTTTTTTTTTTTTTTTTTTTAATTTTTTTTAAACATCCCAGCACTCGGGCAAAGTACTCACTGCCTCTGGAGGATCAGTGGAGGCCTGCATTGTGACCTCATCCTTTGCATCTATTGGAGCTATTTGCTTTTTTTTTTTTTTTTATATATAAAAGAGATAGAGACACATCCAGTGACTATGGAGACTACAGAGTGACTACGGTTTCCTCAATATAAGGTTAACATCTGTTCAAAATGTAGGAAAAAAAAAAAAAAATCACTAAAGTACCAGGACAGGTAACTACCATAAGTACTTACAGATCCATCCTGTGTGCAAGGAGATGAGGTGCGAGGGGCAGACAGCTCTAAAGGAAAAAAAAAAACAAAAAAAAACAAAACAATGATTTTATGGTAATTTAGTTGTTATTTATGAAGGGAATTCTGAACAGGAGATAATGCGCACCTGGCCGAAATGGCAGTGGATGTCCAAGGTCAGCGGAACGGCCATGACCATCCAGAAGCATTCGTGGCCCTGGAAAAGTGAAGGTGTGTTTTGTCACACGTGCTGAACACCACAAATCACCAGACCAACATAAGAGTGTGTCAGCATTTCTCTGTGCATGTGAGTCAAGTTTTTATTATTTCAGTAGAGTCAGAAACCAGCGAGGTTCATGGATTTTAATGACGTGTCTTAAATAAAATGTATTGTACATTCATTTGTTAAAAAACTTTAGTCTAATGAGTTTACTGTTAGTGGTCTTGCACAAGCTGTGCCAGCTCTCTCTGCAGTCAGTTCTCACTTTTGCCAAAATCATCACGTAATATTACTTTCGAAAGCAACCCGAGACTTTTTTTTAAGGCAAAGAAGTGTAACGCTCCTGTGATGGCCAAGTCAGTCACCTGACCTGAATCTAATCGTGCTGCCTTTCACTTGATGAAGGAAAAATGCCGCAAGAACAAGCAGGAAGTGATGACGGCTGCAGTAAAGGCTTGTAGAACTTTTTTTTGCAAAGGTGATGCAATGAAGTGATAAAAATGACAAATGGGGGAACACATATAGAAAGTGCTGTAATTCGATGTAAATACCCTCAAATTAAAGCTGAATGTCTGCACTTTGCATATTCATTATTTCATTTCATCCCCAACATAATAATTTAGTAAATATGTTTTGATGGTCAGGTCAGACAGCCCATGACACTGCAGCAACCACAATCATGACAACACAGAGTGTTTTAAAGAGATATATAAGGGTTGTCAGCCTGATTAATGTCAATGTGCATGAGATCTATGAACGTTTTACAGTTAGACGTGAAAACCTGACGTGCAGAGATGGTAAGCTGATTGGTTTGTATGACCCACATCGCTCTGGGTCTTTACCATTTTTGAGGAACACGGAGGTAACTGCAGTTTTCATCAAACTAGGAAAAGAGGATTCCTAGAAAGATTTGTTATAAGCCTTTAAAATATATCCATCAAACCTTAAAATACTGAATGGGATTCTCAGATATTCCTCCAGGACAAACACACCTGGCCCACCCTGCATAGTTTCTGAAGTTCTGAATCATTTTGATGAACTTTCTTGTAGATGAGCTTTCTATTTTTTTCCCTCTTCATCACGTTACTGACTCCTTTGAGATGTTCTCATGGAATTGTTCAATGTACATTCAATGAACAGCTTAGAAAAACTGCACAATATGCAGGGCAACAGGAAACATGTTCCCAAGACCTTCTGCAGTGCAGTATCCTGGGTAAATAAGAACGGGGTAGGAGCCAGCTGATAAAGTAAACATGTCTGTAGGCAGGGAGGTAAACTCAACACTGAAAGCATAGGTCACATTACCATCGCTATGGATACAAGACTCCAGAGGAGGCGACGCTCCCTGCCTTATCTTATCCCTGCCTTAGGAGAAAGCTGCTTCTCCAAAACTGTCCATTATTTCAGATTTAATGTTAAGCAGAAAGTGTTACACACTGGATAAAAGAGTAAAGAAAGGGAATGGGGCGAGTAGTGAAAGCTAGGACAACAGTTCATTAAAGAAACCTCCAGTAACTGGGCTGATGCCCACTGGTGGTTTAGTAGATCTCAGAAGGTTCTCCATGTTTTTATGTTTTTAGCCGTGTACAAACACACCCCCTTTCCTCCAGGTGCATTCAGCACCTTGACCTTTACAGGGTAAATGAGTGCATATTGTTCACATAGCCATATCTAAGTAGACATATCTAACATTTTACACATTAAAGTCTCTTTTTCTTTTCAAGACAGCAGTGAAACGTTAGACAGGGAGCGAAGCACAATGCATGCATGTTTTAAAATTAACTTTTTTTTGTTTGTTTTTAATTGCACTTCTTTCAGCATTCTGCTTACAGCTGTGGAATGGCGGCATCAGAAAAACATTTAACACCAAGTTGTAATAAGGATCAACGTTTTTTTTTTTTTTTTTGAAGTCGCTTAAAACCCTTGTTTTTCCAAACGCATTTGGTTATTGTGTTTACTTCAGCGCTGTTTCGGGCTGTAATGGCGTTACTCGTGTTCCCCGTGTTGTATGGTTTTCAGCGTACTCTCTGGGGTTTTTTCTTGTTGGTTAAACAACTTCATCCGCGATGTGCCAATCTTACATTTACACACTGTGCAAGTGGAGTAAACTTCGGCGGGTCCGTATGAGCGATAAACTACTTCATGCTGCTGCGTTGCCAAATAAATAGAGGAGGATCTGTAAGCTAAGGAACTGCCTACTCTTGCTTCTGACTGTTTTTTGGTGTAGGTCTGAGTAAATAGAGTAAAGTCTGGTTCATAAAACAACTTGGGATGCCATGTCTGAGTGTTTTCATTGCAATAGATAAAGTGTGTTTGGTATCAGAGTACTCGCAATCTCTCTACATTTTAATGAAGATATTTGAATCGTTCACTATTTAAAGCCATCATATCCACAGTACTGAGGGAAAAAATAAAGCCATGACATGTAGACGTCACAGCGATATAAAGAACAAGATAAAGAAGAATGAAACAAAAAGGTCTCAGGGATAAGACTGAACAGGAACAGGAACAGGAACTCACCAAAAGGCTCACTCCTTCGTCCCACGGGACCAGATGGAGGGCGTCCAGGATCCTCCATCATTAAAGGTGGAGAAGGAGCACCGCCGCTCACAGGAGAAGGCCCGTATGAATCCCCTGCTGAAAGAGTACAAACACAATCAGTAAAATTGTATTACTAAAACTCAGCAGGAAGATAAAAACAAAGTAAACCTGCCTTTGAGAACAAGTTAAATAAGCAACAAGAAAGCAGATTCATTAAAGTAAAAGTAATGACAAGGAGGTGATGAGGGGGGAGAGTGGAGCTCACCTCTCTGTAGAGGGGGCACGTGACGGTCTGGAGGACCTGACTTGTACAGCGTGTGCTCTAAATCGGACATTTTGTCACTACACTCCACAATCCTGAGAAGCAAAAGCAGCTCGTGAGATCAGACAGAACATGTCCGGCTGATATTTTACAAAACAAACTCAAGTCAAACTCCACTCACTTCTGACGCAGATTAGCACATTCTCTCCTCTCTTCTATCAAGGCTCGTTCAGAAGCACGGGCTTTTAACTGAAACACACACACGCAAGGAAGTTCATATTCAGCACCAGCACTGCACAGAGGACACAGTATAAAGACATACGTCTTCAACCCAAACTTCTTACCCAGTTCTCATGGGCTTTCTTTTCCTGAACAGCAATCTGAAAGCAGACAAATTGACAAGTAAGAGAAAGTTCACGAGTTCACAAATGGTAGCAAAACGACTTCCAAAATGAAGACAGAACATCCTAATCAACACCCAGAAGCACATCCCAAACAGGCAAGTGCCTGACCTCTGCCTTAAGAGATCTCTCATTTTGCTGCAGTTCTTCCTGCATGTCTTTCACTTTCTGCCTGAGGCGGTTCAGTTCCTCTTCAGCCTGCAAGGCTCGGCCATCCACCTCCGAGAGCTTGCTTTCCTTTTCATGGCGCTCCAGTTCCTCCTGAGTCAGCTTCCTGTGATATGAGCAGAAGCACCAAGCGTGGTTTGTAAGAAATGAAATCAGAAGCTTTTGCCCTCACAGTTCCCCGAGTCAAACGCCACTGAAAAGCTAGAGGTAGATATTAAACACGAGCTACATGACAAAAACAATAGCTTGGACACGAAATCTGAAATCTGTGCACCTCTGATACTAGAGTGCCAATAGCAGTGGTGACCAGATTGCTAACAAAAAAATCCTACTACCAAAACCAGAGTGTAGGCTTGTGAGATATAACAATATTATCTTCCCTAACCGATATTATATTTATCACCGTTTATATTATATTATATTATATCATATTACCAGACCTGCTAACAGCTGAGCATTTTGTGTAGGAGCTCCACACAAACATCAGACTGCACTAACGTTAGAGAGTAAAGGGTTAATGTGCAGCCCTGGAGCTCTCAGGGAGGTAGAACTCAGGAAAGGCGACACTAGTACGAGTTAATTATTCAAAACACACCAAAGAGCAGACTTTTTTCTCGGCGGAAGAGCTAATGCCTGACAACGCGTCTCCTGCGGCCGATGATACGCAAAAAAAACATGCGTAGATTGAAATCATGTTCAGGTATCTGCTGAACCGTTTAGATTTATAATCAATCATCTGAGTGTATAATCTTACTTTATACAACTGGAATAAAATTAAAAGTAACCTGGTGCATCGTGTTACATTTAATGATAAACTGTAACGAAAATTTTTTATTGTTGATCAACTGATCTATATTTGCAGATCTGAGCACAGTATAAAACCAGGTCTTTAGGCTTCTTCAGTTAAATAATTACCATCCAGTCATCCAGACTCTACCACCACCGTGCTTCACAGCTTCACAGCTGAATGGTGTTCTTCAGATTAAAAGCCTCACCCTCATTCCTCCACGCATAGTGTTTCATATTTGCAAATTATATTTGCTTTTAATTATGACTATTGGCCAATCAAAAGCTTCGAAAAAAAAGTCATTACATCAATTTGTGGAATCTTTCAGACTGCTTAAAGAGACAGTCAACTTGGTGAATGTAAACATTTGACCCACTGGAATTCTGATACAGTGAATTAAACTTGAAGTTAAATGTTTTCTATAATTTTTTTATTATTATTTTTTTTTACGTTACAGCTAAAGTATAGATGTCGACACCTCCGTCTAGTTATAGACAGCGCCCCCTTATGATTTATGAAAAATCTTTACCCTGGTAAACGTAAACGAGCAAGTCACCTAAATCTAGACTAAAACTAAATCTATGGTGTGTTTGTAGAAAGACTAAGACCAAAACCTAAATCCAAATTAGCTGTAAACATGTACAGTGTGATAGCCTTGTAGAACAGTACTCATAATAAATATGATCTCTAATGCAGCACTTCATCGTTTAGATTCTCACCATCAAACATGAAGATCGACAGACGATACTTACTGGTGTAAGAGATTCTCTTTCTGGTGGTACAATTCAGTTGTAATTTCTAGTCTCTGCTGGAGGTTCTTGTACTGGTTTTCCAGATGGGTTTTCTCATTTTTCAGATTTGTTTGGTCGTGAATAACCTTCTGAAATTTCTCTGGGGGGAAAAAAATAAAATAAATAAAACAAACCAGTGTCTTTGTCTGTCAACAGACAACCCAGGTTCCACACTAAGTGAACACGCTACGTACATAAATGTCAGGAAAAAAATACCTTCAAGTTCCTGTCTTGCTTTCTGTTCAGCCATGAAGTTTTCAAACCAGCGATTCCGCTCGTCCTCAATGACTGAAAGAGTAGCTTTGATCTGAGGCGAAAACACCCACAAGGAGTTATTAAAATAAATAAAATAAATCACCCATGTGCTAAAGCATCCGTATAGCAATCACTTCTACGCGTACTTACCCTCGAGACATCCATCATCTGTTTGAGGTGCAACTTCAGTGGATCGCCGTTCTTGTCTGAAAAGAACCGAGTATAAATCTACACGTTATAAACCAGTTCAACAAAACCAAATCCGTTTTTTTTTTAAGCCCGGAATCACAGAGCACTCCTATCATCTTACCATTCTCTAGCTCTGCATCCTTACATGACTCGAGGCTCTTCAGCTCAGCGATGCATCCAGACAGAACCTACAGCGGAGGAGAGAGAGCGTGTCATGTTCCGTCACGGCTCTGCTGCGCTATTAAACAAGTGAATGTTGCACGACTGAAGCAAAAAACATTGAGCTCACGTCGATTTCGTTTTCTTTGTGCACAAGGGCATTCTCCAGCTCGGTTTGTTTTTTATGGTAAACTCTGATTTCCTCACTCAGCTTTTCATGCTTCTCTTGCCAGTCTTTGGCATCTTGCAACAGCTGTGAGGGACGCAGCAGCAGCACAAAAACGTTAATTTATAAAAATAAATACAGCTGCTTTTAAGATCAAATCAGGCGTCATTATAACTTACAGATTTCTTCTGTTCTTTTAAGGCACAATTGTCCTTTTCAAATGAAAGCACCTGAGCTTTCAAGGCATCTTCTCTGAGTTTAGCTTCATCCACGAGGACCTGAACCTAAATAATTTATTACAGGAATATGAAAATTGGTACTAACGGAAAAAACAAAACAGGATTTATACACAGTGATCTGGAAATGACTTCTATAAGGATGAAATGCACAAATTTAAGATTTCCTTTTTAATATTAAGTGCACCTTTGAGCGCTCTTCATCATACACTTTTAGGGTTTTCTGATACTTCTTAATTCCCTGATGCATTGTGGATATCTGCAAAAAAAAAAAAAAAAAAAAAATAGAATAAATAAAACAATAAAACACTTCAGCAGGATGCAATCATAGCTATTTGAAAAAGGAAAGTGCTGATAGACAAAAAGGTTACCTTCTCACTCAGAGTTTTGTTCTCTTCCTGTGTATTTGCGATTTTCTCACAGAGATGAGCAAAATTCACAGACAGTTTCTCCTTCTGGCTGTTGAGATCTTGGTAATGCGTCTAAAGCACGTGATGCAAAAGTTAGCTAAAATCTTTAACTATCACAACCAAGGGAATTATTCGAAGACTTGCCTTGAGTTCCTTAAACTCCTTCTGTAGAGAACATTGTGACGCTTCTGAATTATTCAGCTTTTCCTCATATTGCTTGATCTAAATAAATACAGAGAGCAGTGACTGATCAGTGCTAAACTACTACTACAAACTAAAATCTTTTTTACTTAAAAATAAATACTTTACCGCATTGTTCAGCTCGGTTACTTTGTGAAGGACATCAGATTTCTCACTGACAAGCTGCTGAATTCTCTCTGCAAGCTGCTTTTCAGTTACTGGTAAACATTATAAAAAAAATAAATAAAAATAAATTCTGTTGTAAGACGCAAAAATGCTCATGACCCTAACAGCCAGAGACAAACTGAAGAGATACTTACAGAGATACATCCTGTTTTTGACCTGAGGAGATAGACCAGGTTCGATTCAGATTAAATCAGAACAGAATGTGAATTAATGGCAAAAAAATAAAAATAAAAAATTTCATCATTAATAATTATTAAAGATGGGCAATATGGCCTTCAAAAACATCACAGCATATCGTTGTGATAATGACAACGATATTATGTACATGTTCTCTAACAATATGTACAAATGCTTTGAAGATCTATAAGTTCACTCTCAGATTTACACAAATAAGACGTCAAATGTCTTTGAAGGATGATAAGTATGTATTCATAAGCATAAAAAGATATTTAAAAAAACATTTAAAAAACTGAACTGATAAGGAAAATATTCAGACACCACAAATTGCCAGCATTAGCAATTACAGCTTTGAGACATCTGCAGTAAGGCGTAATTATCTTTTTTTGCAGCATCTTGGCTCCTGTCGGCAAATCATCTTTAAATCCCCAAGGTTACGAATGTCACTCTAACGGACTCGCGATTTCAAAATCCTCCCTAGATTTAACAGCTTCAGTTTTTGACTCGATGAGATTTAATCCTCCTCCATCACTTCACTCATGTTTTCTGTGATCATTTGTGATGCCCCAGTACGGTTTACGGAGAAGCAGTCCTCACATCATGATGCTCCCACCACCGTGCTTCACTGCGTGTGTGAGACGTTCTTGGTGTTCTTGGGATCAGAGACACAATCCTTCTTTCTCCAAACATGACGAGCTGATTTATTGCCAAACGATTCTATTTTTGTTTCATCTGATCAGAGTGTATTGTTCAAGAAGAGCTCCGATTTGTCTAAATGATTTTAGACACACATCTCTGTGCTTTTATATTAGCAGAGGAGTTTAGCGTGAGGTGCAGGAACGGAGATGGTTGCGGTGCAGCTCATTACTTATCGTCCTCTGTGTAACTGTCGCTGCTGCTTTCAGGTCGTCCTGCGACTCTTTTCGAGTGACTGCTGCCTTCTCTCTTACTTTCGTGATCATTAGTGCGAGAGCGTGTTGTGAAACCTTGCGTGTCGGACCTGTCTGGGAATGATTAGTTGTGGTTACGTTAACTTAACGCCTGCGTATTATCAAACCAGTTGGAGTATCAGGAAGGTTTATGGCTCCATTCAGGTGTTTAATAATCTTGTCCCCGAGCTCCTTCACTGTGATTGTTACTTGCGTGAAGATCTTCCCAATCAATGGCAACATGTTTTATAATGACACCAGGTGCAATCTGCATGAGATCATCTTTTCTTCTTTATCAATTTCATTTTTAAACAGATCTACGTTTATACTTAAATACAAACTTTTTTATTCATATCTTAAAGTACAAAATCAAAAGACATTACGTATGTAAATCTGAAGTGGATTTACACACTGGAATATATTAAATAACAAAAACAGAAGTGTCTGAATACTTATTTCCCCTCACTGTATTGGTCATTGTTTGTTCCTGGGTGCTGATGCTAACTGCTTACTCTGAAGCTGTGGTAGCGTAGCTGACGGCACTAACCAACAGTTACAGTACTTCATTTAACTTCTCGAACTCTTTCCTTCCGGCTTTTAGGAGTAACACCGATCAATCAGCCAGTGACCGGAAGTGGCTGATTTTCTAACACAGCCTGCCCTAAGTGCCGATAAACGCCAAGTGCATCCTACGTGACTTTTAAAATCTCAGAATGGCCGACGCTTTCATTTTACACGACTTGAATCTCTCGTTGTTTGGTGTTTAATCCCTCACAGATGAGGTGCACACACTACTCCATCTTTCACCCCGCTGAAACGCGCCTCATTCCCAAATCCTGCTCACGAAAAAAATAACCGCGAGGGCTGTCTGTCACACGACTGTCACTACTTCGTACGGAAACGAGAAAAAAGGGAATCGAGAGAAAATATGGAGGAAATCATGTCATGGCTGTGTTTACTTTTGCTGTTCTTAACAACCATTTGGGTATGATATGCCAAATAAGTTCTTATAGAAGTATTATGCCTGTGCTTAGTTTGATATGAATGAGATGAATTTAATTTCCACTCACTGGCTGTTTCTGACCGCTGTCCCCGCAGGGGGTTTCACTCTACATGACTCACAGCAGAGATAATCAGACACTTGTGGACCTTTCGCCCCAGTGACCCATTGCTTTCTGCTTTGCTTCAGTAGCTTCACGTCACGCACTACACTACAATAAAACATTACTGACTGATTATAAAATAAAGGTGTGGAGGTAGGTTCGGGGTGCTTTCAGCTTTTTGCGCTTTGCTCACAGTAAAAGTAGGGCCTCATACTAATGATGAGCGTTTTTACCGCGAGGTGATCCAACATTTATCTAAATCTCAAACAAAAAAAAAATCGTTCTGGCTTTGGTCGTGCCTTGGAGAAGACAGAAGAGAGCATGCGTCATTGCTACGTCACGTATAAGGCTCATATTACTGGCTGTGCTTTGAAAAGGTCAGCGTGAGAAGGCAGCAGGAGGAAGGAGAAAGAGGCGTCTATCTGATATTTGACGTAATGAATCAATTCAAGTAGGGTTGTGCGATAAAAGGATTTAATCGTCTCTACTGTAGTTTTCAGTCGAAAGAGGAAACAACGGACGAATAGTTTATATTAAAAAAAAAAAAAAGGCTAATGGTGATTAGAGAGTAATTAGAGAGGGATTGCTTACTGTTTTTTTTTTTTCCCAGACTCCATCTCCCCTTCACGTGCCTTGCAGAGTAGATATACCGATACTGCACATTTACTCGAGCTTCTGTCGCTCTCTTGATAGATTACAGTTTATTTTTAATTTTCCTACACAGTAAACGCCAACGTCAAAAATTTGGCCAGATGAACGCTAACCTGTGCGCGGCACTGTGCAGAATTCGACTCCTTTTTCACGTGCATGTGAGCTTCACAGTAGCGCGATCCTAACATCACGCTCATAACACGATATTATTACATCCTCCTGTACTCTCTTTACACCTGAGATGATGGAAATGCTCATCGGTCCGCACGTTTAAATCGTTAATCGTCTCTCTTTTTTTTTAAATCGGTAAATCAACAATCATCTGGGATATGACACGAGCTTAAATTCATGTAAGAACCTGCTGAAATAATCAAACAATTTCCCATGAAGTGCCAAAGCGTGGCCACAAACAAACTCAACTACAATACCAAAGAAAAATAAAATCTTTACGTTTAAGGAGGAAAAATATACCGTAATGAACGTAGCAGTCACGGGCGCTCACTGTGCCACTTTTACAAACAACTCAAATGCTTTTTTTTTTTGGTGATAAACCCATTTTTTCCCCTGTAGAAACACTCTGGAGGAGGCGGAGCAGAGAGCTGTCCGTCACCCGAAGCTTTCTGATGAATATATAGTTTTGTAAGCTGCACTTTGGTCTTCAATTTCAACTTCCAACGCAAGCAAAAAACTCAGACTGGCTTCAGAATATTGCAATACGGCGGAATCATATCAGTTACACTGGCATCACTGTGAACGATATTGTACTGCCCATCCCTTCTAATTATTAATGATCAAAAAGGAAATATCTTACCGCAAGAACGGTCCTCCACATGAACACTAGCACGGTGAGAACTCCCACCGCGGCTGTAGCAACCACCGGCTTCCAGGGCAACCCGTGGAACGTAGGACCAGGCTGCCATTCCTCAGGCAAAGCAGCCATCAGCTAGAAGACAGACATCAGTGAGATCGAGTCCCTTTAATCACTGCACTAAACCGAGCGTAAGGTGGAAATAACCTTCCCAGTTAAAGGACACCACTAAAGGAGGAGAATAAACCAATCCGAAATTGAGTCTTTAATGCTGAATTACAAATCTGTTTATGTTTTTCATCCCTGTAGACTTTCACTCAGAGAACCCCAGTACGTATGAATCAGTATAAATAATGGAGAGAAACGTATAATCCTTATATACTGTATGTTCACACAGAGACAACTCTGGAGAAAGATCGTATATATCTGCGTCTAAAGTCATTTTCCCCCCTAAGCTGGCCATGAAGTCATCTAAGTTTTTTTTTACTGTTTTGTTAATTTGAGAAATGTACTTAATTTCCTGTGCAAATCATATAAGCAAAGTAAACGTGCTTATGATATTTAACTTTTAAATCTGAAAAAGCTGAAAGGCAGAAAGTGGTTTTGAAATTGATGGGTTTTTTTTGTCTCAGAGTAGCACTACCTTTGACCTCAAGATTAGAAAACTGTGCTATCATCTTACCATCTTGTTGTAAATGGTCAAAGTAGTTATCTAAACTTCTAAAGTTATCTAAACTTCGCAGCAGATGCGACACACGTGCCATGTCGGTGCAGTTAAAGCCCAGCACAAGCAACCTTCTGTATGCTTTATTTCCAGGTCAGGGCTATCAGAAAACATGAACGCAGCGGTAAACTCATCACGTGATTCAGTGATTTTTGGTTATAAAAATACACAAATACACCGGTAAAGAAGCCAGAGGTCTTCAGCTGGAGCGGCTGATGTTTGGGTTTCTACACTAGTAAACTAACTTAACTTCCTCGTCGAATTTTCTGAATATCCTCAAACCAGACTGTTCATCACTAACATTCGCTAGCTCGCTAGTTATCTTAACTCAGATAACCTGCAACTAACCATCTCTGGTTATTACTTTACTCTTAAATACGCGCCTTCTGACTAACGTTAATATTTCAGTATCCGTGAGAGTTAACGGAGAAATAATATCCAGCCGTCCAGGTTTCCATCCATCACAGTCTAAAGCAATGGAGACGTTATATACATTAGTGAAAATGTTGGAAGTGTATTCTCTCTCTCTCTCTCTCTCTCTCCCTGTTACCACAACAGCGCTGTTTGCTTTAATTTGCCTAGAGGTGTGTGCTGATAAAATATATTACATTAAAAATAAACAATGAGAGATGTTAAACACAAATACCTACGAGAACTATTTCACTACACACACACACACACACCAGGCTCAGTGCACTTTCAGCTCTAATGCAGAGCATTATGATACTGTAATACAGATTATAGATGAAAGACAGTAAAAAACATAAACAGTCTAACTGTAAAGTGTAAACAGTGTAGAGAATTTAAACACAGTAAAGTGTAAAGAGTGTAAACAGTGCCTTGGCCAGCTGTCAGTCAGAGGTCTCACACTGCTGCTGCTTTTCTTCACATTAATTGGCATTTCTTGGTTAACAGATTAAGTTACTTGGAGCAGTGTTTAAAATGAGCTCCTCACTCCTCTGTGTAAAGCCCTGACTGACACGTAGCTTCCGGTAGATTAGCGGCAGTAAACACGTACTTCCTGAAATCCCGTCACCAACACGACAGAAACTGAAGTCCACAGGTCCAGCACTCCGGACACAGCAGTGTGGCTCACAGCTGACTCCATTTCTCTCTCTCTCTCTCTCTCTCTCACACACTCACACACACACACACACACAATCACGCTAAGCTAGTCAGCCGGCTAAGCTAACTTCACACCGCTAAGCTGCAGTCTGTAAATGAAACCTGTCAGATCCTGACCCTGACCCTGTGACGCCGCTAACACCCCCAGTCCTGCAGTCTTTAAGGCTTTATACACTGCTCATAACGCCTTAATGTCTGCTCCGGAAAGCTCCTCACTCACTGAAGTCTGTACTTCAACCCGCTCTCTACAACACGTCGACATCTGAACACCTCGTTACGTCACAGCCACAGCCGAACAAACTACCGCCGAGTGCAGGCTGAAAACATCATCATCATAACGACCTCCGACCCGGAAACGCGCTCAAGTCGGAATTACAGGTCGGGCGACGTTCAGCCTGCACGCACGCGCCCTCCGATATAAACACGCATGACGTCACAACAACATGGCGGCGCACACGCGCACTCTCGCACATTCTCACACACTTTCACACACATACACACGCCTTCACAAACACACTCCATTCCACTCTCACGCGCACACACACTCCGTCAAATACTTTTTCACACACACACACACACACTCTCTCTCTCTCTCACACACTTCCACACACACACTCTCTCTCTCACACACTTCCACACACTCTCTCACGCACTCTTTCACACATGCACACACACACACTCACTCTCTCACAAACACATGCTTACACTCTCACACACGCCTTCACAAACACACTCCATTCCACTCTCACGCGCACACACACTCCGTCAAATACTTTTTCACACACACACACACACACTTTCACAAACACACTCTCTCTCAGTCTCTTTCACACACACGCACTCAGCAGTAAACTACGGAAGTCCAGAAAGGCCATGCGTTATTATTTATTGTGGGGTTTTTTTCTTGTGATCTTGCGATAATAAAAATTGTTTTCTGCAGGTCTTGATTTATTTTTCTCGTGATACCGAATTAACCCTTTCATGCCCAGTGGACAGATGTGTAACAGATGTATAACCTGCTCACAGTAAAACACACTGGGGGAAAAATAAAATATTTGGACACGTCTGATAAAGCGAATTATCCCCAATTTCAAACAACGTCCAACATATTCCTTATTAAACCTGCCAGTGTAAAACTACAAAGCAGCACACACACACACACACATATATATATATATATATATAAAAGTTACTTACAATTTCTGCATACACTCCAAGAAATTCAGATGCAAGAAGAAGGAAGTCCCAAGCCTGAGCCGAGGCTGAAGTGCTTGCTTGGTCATAGTTTGCGTTATTGTCAGAGAAATCAGAGGCCCGTGAAGAGTCCAGTGAATCTGATAATTAAAACGGTAAAAACGTTATCTAAACATTTCAAGGGTTACACCACTCTAAGCAACAAAAATAAAAAATTTAAAAAACACCAACCTGAAGATGGATCAATTTCAAATCCTAATATGTCCAGAGGATTCTCCAGAATAGCTTGTGGTCCTCTCTGAATCTCTGCTGTGTCTTGAAAGGCTGCTTGAATGTCTTCATTTTTATTGAAATGTCCACCATCTTCTCCACGGCCCACGTCCTGGCTATGGGCTTCACCGTCCTGACCACTCACACTGAACAGCTCACTGGCTTCTTGATGAACCTCCGGAGCTTCAGCTGCGTCGGTCAGTGGGATGGTTTCCCCTGGATTTTCCACCTCTTCAGACACATTCCCTGCTTCACAGCAAACATTGGTATAACAGGCTTTTTGAAAAATGAGCACTTTTTTATTTAAAGTTTACATTTCAGCTAACCACTGAGGCATTCTTGGTCTATTACTAGAGGTCTAATATTGAAGAATATATAACCACAGTGCACAAATGCACAGCAAAGTGAGCAGCTGAGTATCTTCAGGTCGTCTTAGTAGGCTGCTGCACTAATTAACAGTTATTCAGAGAATAAGGTTAAGTAACAAAAAGAGGTTTGTTTCATTTAATGTTAATTTTTGAAATTTGGTTTATCAACATGGTTTTGCCTGTGCTTTTATTTTGGATATACCCAGGTTCTAATGTTCAAATAAGGAAGGTCTATGAATATGAATACTCAAAATAAACCCTGGAAAAGAAATATTTACCTTTGTACAGAATATATTCATTTTTATAAACAACAATATTAATGTTAAAAGGATGGCTATACTACTGATTCCTGTAGTCCGCATATTTTGATCTGAGATGCATTGCATAGATGTTAGGAGAGCACATGGTTAGACCTTTTGCACTGCTGTGCCCTGGTGCTCAAAATAGTCGAGAATGACTTTCAAATGACCTCCAAGGATAAGACTTACCCGTTTCAAAGCGAGACTGGCTCTCCTGTACTAATGGGACGCTGGTACTGTATTTCTGATGCAGATAAAAAGCAAACTCTTGAAAGTCATCCAAAACAGCAGCTTCCTCATCAATCATGGCTTGGTCCATCTGCCGTCCAAGGTCCAGTGCCCTCTGCTCTTGAGCATCCAGCATTCTGTCAATCTCATCAAGTATGGCATTTTCGGAAACCTCTACGATACTCTCCAGTGCATGCTCTAGGGCCTCGTTGTTCTGCGAGTGAGACTGCCTGGCAGAGTTCAGCTGATGATCCAACTCGGTGAACATTTCTTCAATTTTGTAAAGGTCTTTAATGGTAAGGTGCCGCAAAATGCGTTCTATCTCATCGTCCTTAAAGTGGTCTCTCAAAAGTGAGAGTCTCAGCACACTGTCACTGTACTTAGGCTCTTCACTGAGGGCAGAATCCTTCCGAATTTCATCTGCGCCATCACTGTCAACAGACTTTCTACCATTTTCATTATCAAGTGAGGAGACTGAGATGTCCAGCAACGTTTCCATGCCGGTTCTCCCATCATGGTCTATCTGTTCTGATGCGCTCTTATTTGCTTGTTCGGGCGAGTCGTCATGTGGCTGTTTAGGAGTGACTAATTCATTTTTTTCTAATTGAGACTCAAGGTTGGTGTTTTTAATGGATTCTTCTAGCTCCTCAGCTTTATCAATGAGCTCATTTTCAGTGGATAATACAGCATTTTCATCCTCTAGTAGCTCCTCAGCTTTATCAGTGAGCTCATTTTTAGTGGATAATACAGCATTTTCATCCTCTTGTAGCTCCTCAGCTTCATCAGTGAGCTCATTTTTAGTGGATAAAACAGCATTTTCATCCTCTTGTAGCTCCTCAGCTTCATCAGTGAGCTCATTTTTAGTGGATAAAACAGCATTTTCATC
>JAKKZI010000143.1:0-25907 GCA_037576675.1 Pangasius sanitwongsei | reverse complement strand
AATACTGACTCTGTTTCATTTATTACTGTTTACTGCTCTTTATAGGATTTTTTTAATGTAGAAACATTTAATTTCATTATTCTTGAAGGCGTCTTTGCTCTACAGCATTTCTTTGCACGTGCCTAAGACTTTTACACAGAACTGTATCTCAACATAAACGCCTGACGTTAGATGTAAGACACGTGCCATGAGATCACAATAAACTGGGCACACCTTATTTTATTGACAGGCTGTAACGCATTGTTGTGCTACACGGCTCAGTAGGAGAACAGCAAAGATCACGCCTCGTACACACTGCACAGACTTCAGTACGTGCCTTTCTATGGTTTTGCCCCACAGGGTTTAGGAAAGTACGAGTACGAATAAGAATATCGACTGTTGGAGTTGCCACTTGGTTGGTTTTTAGATTGAATGCACCGGTAAATTGTTATGCGAGAATAAGCAATGACACTGCCTCAGGAATAACCCTTCAGTAATACAGAGTGACGGGACACACCGTTAGCCTGGGCTTCGTACTGGCACAGCTGGGAGATGCCGAGGCTGGAGGGCCAAAGGGGCGACGTGAGGATTCGCTGCCCTCGAGGGCTTTCTTCCTGTCCTGATACCTGCGACAGGAAGAGGAAATGAGAGAGAGGTGTTAGGAGAGAGAAGAGAGTGATAAGGCTTTTGGAGTGATTTCAGTGTACAGTGAACATTTACTCTGATTATATTATAGATTAGATGTTATAGATTATAATATACAGTCAGACCTGCCAGTATTTATGCATTTGGTGTAGGAGCTTCTGAATTTACCATCGGAGTACACGAGTGTGACTTATCGCTTAAAAACATGCCAAGAGTGTGTTTTTCTTCCCAATAAAATGAGAGATGAGCCAAAAGGTTTGTAAAAGGATTAAATGGAAAATGTATTATATTATTTTAAAGCCTTTTATCGATAACGGAACAAAAAAAGGAGCACGACATCATCCATTATCACAACACCTCCAAATCCACCTGAGCTGCACAGTATATACGGCAAGAAATTCACCACAAATTCAGTTGCTCACGCTTCCTTCAGGCACAGCGATAATCTCGTTATTGTTTTCCTGTAATGTTATTACGTGATCTGTTCTTCAATCTTCCCTTGTAGAGACTCGTACTGCTGTTCAATCTGATGCATCACGCCATTGCGTTAAGCCGCTCTGCAAACTCGCTCTGCGCTGACTGTACAGCCTGGAGAACCTGTTCAACAGAAACGAGCCGATCCAGGACGTTAAAGCCCGAGCTGGTGGACACTCAGAACTCATCATATCACCTGCAGCTTCTCCAACAGGAAGTGCGTCCACTTCAGCCAGGCCACGGGCCTCGGAGCTCTTCTGTTTAACTGGCACAATTAAAATCCAACACCTTGTTTACGCAAACTCATGGAGCAAAAAAACAAGTACGGTCTTCTCCACTGCAGCTCGCATGCTCTTATCTCTGCCATTCTCCTGACAAAGGGAGCGATTTTCATCATGTTTCGCACAACAAAAGGGGCAAAAGCACAAGGCAATACAGACCATCGATAGTCTAATTCCATCCAATGTTTTATAGACATCACAATTCACCTTCATCAGGTTCATGATCCACTTAATATAACGCAATCATGACTGAAACACGCAGCAGAAACGCTCGTTTTCCTCTAGAAAAAAAAACTGCGAGCAGGGACAGATCAGTAGTGCTCAAGCCTCTGCAGGACAATCTTACAGATTCTTTAATCACAGTTACAGAGACTCATCAGAAGTGAAGTGTTTAACACTGGATGACTGAAAGCCGTTATAAAGGCAGCGTACAGCGAGCACAGAGCAGAGTGTACGCTCTCACCTTGCCAATGGGCATGCCTGCATACTCCAGCCTGCTGTCTGTAACGAAGGTGTAGAGGGGACTCGCGGGCACCGAGTTGAAGTCGCCACACAGCAGTATGGGGCAGGTCGCCCCGTCGTCCTGCCGCGCTACGCGGCTGATCTCGGCCAGCAGGAGCGCCAGCTGTGCCAGCTTGATGTCACCACGCCGTGGGTTGTACAGCAGGTGAGTTGTGACCACGCAGACGTTGCGCTCCGAGCCTGACGCCCCCACGGGCTTCAGCACCACAATCAGTCCCACGTTATCCCGGTCCAGGATCGGAATTCCTTGGCGGAAAAACTCCACAGGGTGAGAGGAGAGGAGTGTGAAGCGAGACTTCTTAAACGCTACCAAGCAGCCATCGAGCTTGCGGCCAGTCCGGCGTTTGTACTCACAGTGGTAGCCTGCGCAGGAGGGAAAGAATGCAAGAATGCAAATTATACTGTCACTCACAGGCTTTATTTATGTTGGCTTGAAGGTGCAATAGTCAGTTTTTTTTTTATTCCTTACTTTACAAATAGCATGGAAAATATGTAGAAAAAAAAAAACCAATTGTTTACATCATGTCTTAGCAGAACATGTGTATTAAATTGCCAGAAAACCCGTTTGGAAAATGGATTTCCGGTCTGGAACGCTTGCTCGTGTTTGGATGTCAGTCATTTAGTAGAATCTCTACGGGCCACCGCAGAGCCTGGAGGCGGAGCTTCATGAACATGAATCACTCAAACGTCAAACTCACCTAACTATTAGAGATCTAATCTTGAAAAAAAAAAAAAAAAATGACTAATCTCACCTAATGCACCAGTAAATCAAGTACAACATAAAACACCCAAACAGCATTAATTAATCCAGTTAAGTCAATGTTAAATATTAGGTACCTAGATGTTCTAGACTGGGTTTGATCTGCTTCTGATAATGATCCTCTTGCACCTCCTGAAGACACATTATCTATGGAGACAGATATATTTTAAACACTTAACCACACGAATCATTCTGAAGATGTATTACACACAAAAAACACAAGGCCTGAAGTCACAATAAAGGATTCTGCCATGCGTTATATGCTACAGTGTGCTCTTTCAAACAAGTGTAAGTTGTATTGTGCAGTTAATTAACCTGTAGACATTCAGCAAAAAAAAACCCAACAATAAATCATGTTACTGTACAGACACCATTCCATACAAATGAACACCAATACAGCGACTGGTGCTCAGGACCAGCTCAGTGTGGAGGCTGAAATACACAGTCTCACATCTGCAGCGTGCTGCTCCAGCTCGTGGATGAGGTTGGGGAATCGATGGCGCCACTCCAGCACACGAGGGTTACAGTGTTTGTACAGGTACGGATTGCTGAGAAGTAGTTCTTGAGAGAGAATATTGTAGGACATCACTGAGAAATCGAAGGGTCCAACACTTATGCTTGCTCGGCTCTCAGTAAGATCCTCCCACTGCCTCTTTAACTCTGTAAGAGAATCATTAATAATAATGAATACAATCTCTGCACTACGACAGATCACAGAGGTTCTGCTGCATCATCACCTGTTTTAATCCCCGTGCCATCCAGGCGGGGGGAAAGTCTCCCAGAAGGAAGCGGGAACGCTGCGTCAGCGGCGCTGTGAGGCCACGGCGGACTGGGCTCCCGTCTCTCTCTCGAAGCGGGGCGTTTGGGGCTGGGCTGCACACCTCCACCTGAGCGCTCACACTCCAGGCTCTTTCTCCTTTTCACAGGAGGCTCAGTGTCAGGGGTCTTCATCAGGCCAGCTGAGAGATGGAGCGGTCTGGGGTGATCAGTGCTGGGCGACTCGCTCCAGGTGAAGGGACCAGCGGGTCTGGGGGAAGTGAAGGGGTTCCTGGTGATGATCAGTGGAAATGGACTTCTCCAGTACCACTGTCTCCAAACAGCAACAGCAGCAGCAGCAGCAGCTGGAGCAGAGCTCACTGCACTCAGGGGTCGGACAAACATGGGTTTACTGCTAAGACAGAACACATCCACCTCAGCTAGTCCTCTAACTAAAGAACACCTTTTAAAGGAATGTGTAGGAACATCACACTACAGTGTCACTGTCTTGTGAGAAACACAGCGGTCACACCATTAAACACATATACAGCTCAGCAACGTTCCTCTGCTTGCTGGATAACTCCACAGTTACAGCAAAGGCAGCTAATGTTAGCTAAGACACAGCCACAAACCCTACAAGCACAGGACCTGACTAACTAGTCGAAAGTAGGCAGAAGTGGCACAGACCACAGAGTAATGCAGAGGCATGTGCAGCTCAGAGACGCCAGCAGCAAGCAGCGTTAGCTAGCTAGCATGGGGTCAGCTAGCTAGCATAGCTTACTTCGGGGTTGTTGGTGGACTGGCATATTTTACACTCAGGCGTCGATACATAAACAATGTCCTCAGTACAAGCTAACGATGTCTCCTAGTATTAAAGCGGAATAAATCCAAGTTTGACATGTAACTGAGACATCAGCTAATCGGACACGAAAAACAAAACATTAGCGAGTCCCTTGAAAATGACGTCACTACGGAAGCCCGAGTGGAACACGCGCGCACACAGTGTGTACCAGTTCAGCTGGGAAAGACAACTGGGAAAAAGAATAGCTTTATTCCAGAGGGACTTAATTCCCACTTCCCATGCAGTCACAAAAAGTCTGGACTCAACAAACTTCTGCTCCTGAATAAAGTGAAAGAAAATTCAATTCAGTTTTATTTGTATGGCACTTTTAACACTGGACATTGTCACAAAGCAGCTTTACAGAAATAAATAAATTCAGGATATAAATTGTAAATGTATAAAGTTATCTCTAATGAGTGAGCCAGTGGTGACGGTGGTGAGGAAAAACTCCCTGAGACGATATGAGGAAGAAACCTTGAGAGGAACCAGACTCAAAAGGGAACCCATCCTCATCTGGGTGCAACAGATAGTGCGATTATAAATAAATCCCTTCTATAACTGTGTACTACATGGACAAATAGTGTAGTTGTGGAACCGGGAAATTCATTACAGTTTTCACATGAAGTCTGTTTTGTTGAAGTTATCAACTGCGACAGCCTCCAAACATCCCAGTTCACCACAACGCTCTACTCCTGTGAACCCTCCAGACCTGCTCCTTTACCTAACATCAAACTATTCACAGAAGACTTGACTAAACAAATCCTAATCTTCAGCCGAGACTTAAACACTGACACCTGAACTAAAAATGACATTGCCTCAAGATTTAAACTGGACATTTTTTGACTCACACTCAGAGACTGGTGTCTTTTGATTTTGAGATAAGTACAATAACAAAGGAAACGTATTTTGTTTTCCAGTGGTGCAGCAAAAAAAGCAATTATAGACAAAAAAAAATTATATTCACCTGAACCTGATTTCATGAGGCTTAAAAGAAAAATATTTACAGTTTGAAGTTATTGAGAATTACGCACTGAAAATATTAGATATTGAAATATATTCGGAAAAGAAAGAAAGAAAGATAAAATCAGGATATAAAACGTCAGGATGAAGATCTGATAAAAGCTCTGAAATAAATTTTTTAAAAATATATTTTTAATATCCAATAGCAAGGGAATCCCCCCCCCCCCCCCGATTACTATTATATTATTATCTCATATTATATTCCAGTATAGATTATTTTTACTTTAATAAGAACCTTCTGCCTTCGGTAAAAACACATGTGGAATACAGTGCAATAGTAATCTACTACCAGCTACTGCCAGCAGGTGGCGCAGTGTGCTCGTACCATTTGCCTTCATCACCACTTGCCTTCTCATTTGTGTTACCAATTCCAGTGATCCACTGCACTTCAGTGCTACATCTCACAGCTAACTACTGCTGGATTAGTGCTGCACTAGGAGTTCTGTACCCATATATGGGCATTATTATGTCATTAAAGGCCAGGAGTAACCCTGCACCATGTTAGGGAAACAACCTACTAACCATAAACTCTTCATGTCAGGTCATTTATATTTAGCTGCATGCGCTTGGATTTATGTGCAGAGTTTTATAAGACCATTAATGCTCAGCGCTACTGCTTCTGCTTCTGCCTCTGGAACCAGTTTACATACCTCTTTTCTCAGCTCAATACGCTTTCGAGTGTGTATTCTTGGATAGTCCAGTCGCTTGGGCAACTAGACTACGAGGTTAGGGTCGGCATTGCTGGAGCTTGATTGCTGGAGGACCACAGAGTAAAGCCTCCATTGCAACTGTGAGGCTTCTAACCATTTCTGTTAAGTTTCTGCATGTAGAGAGTGAACTGACCTTAAAACAGACACATGCCTTCACCTCTAGAGGACAAAGCTCAGCGTGATAGAGCAGGAACCTCGTTCCTGTGGCCACTCCTGTGAGAATACTTCTACATTCCAGATCAGCGCTGGGGCTGCGTAGAGCTAGGGCAATATATAATGCTGTTTGCTCGGTATGAAGGTGAGTAAAACTTTTATTTTGAGTTTATTTTAGCCTACGTAGTTCAAAGGGATCAGAAATATGTATACTGTATATTCCGCATGTAGATGGTAGCCATGTTATTAAGAATCATAGACTATTTATTAAATGATGTACAGTACAAGGTACAAGCAGATTTATTGCATGATGCTTTGGGATGACCACACACACACACACACACACACACACACACACACAGTGCTATGAAAAAGTATTTGCCCCTCCCTGATTTCCTTATTACTTTTAACACTAGACGCTTCCAATAACTGATATTTCACATAGCTGTGGAGGAATTTTGCAGAATTGCTTTAATTCAGCCACACTGGAGGGCTTTTCAGAATGAACCGCCTGTTTAAGGTCCTGCAACAGCATCTCAATGGGGTTCAAGTCAGGACGTTGACTAGGCCACTCCAAAACCTTCATTTTGTTTTGGAGACATTCAGTGGTGGACTTGCTCTTCTGCTTCAGATCGTTGTCTTGCTGCATAACCCTACTGCGCTTGAGCTGCAGATCATGGACTGATGACCGGACACTGTCCTTCAGGGTTTTCTGCTATAAGCAGAATTCATGTTATGAAGGTATATATTCAAGTTAATTCAAGAGTTAGCTTTAGGCCAGATGTAACATGTCTTCCAAAAAGCTGCACTTTTGACTCATCAGTCCACAGAACATTATACCAAAAGGCTTGGGGGTCATCAAGGTGCTTTTTTTTGGCAAATGTGAGATGAGCTTTTATGTTCCTTTTTATTAGCAGTGGTTTTTGTTTGTTGCTGCTTGTTGGCTTCACACTGATGTTTAGATTCAGCAGACCTGGCAGTAATCAGGCCTAGGTGTGTCTAGTCTAATTGAACGCAGTTATCAATTAAATTTGGTTAGTTGGTTGATTGAGTAACAAAGGGGGCAATTACTTTTTCACCACAGAAGGCCAGCTAGTGTTGGATAAACTTTTTTCTTCAATAAATAAAACAATAATTTAAAAACTGGATTTTTGTGTTTTCTTTGTTTGAACATCTGAAAAAAAATTAAGTGTGAAAAATATGCAAAAAAGAAGAAATCAGGAAGAGGGCAAATACTTTTTCACGGCACAGTGTGTGTGTATGTGTGTGTTTTCTGTACTTCTTCATTCTCCATTGTTATTTTAAAGGTCTTGCTCGTGTTTGCACATCTGCCCAGCTGCTCATTTCTGTTCTTATTCACACTTCAGGGATCCTGAAACGAAATAACAAAGGATTACCTTTACACAAACAAATGAGTAAATATACGACAGATACAACTGTTAATAATAATAATAATAATAGTAATAATAATAATACATTAATTAACACATTTGCAAAAATTACAAAAAACATATTTTGCTTTGTCATTATGGAATATTGTGTGTAGACTAACAGCCAATTAGTAAATTAAATCCTAGTTCTAGCTATTGCTCATGGGATGGATTTTACAAGGTGATGGAAACATTCCTTTGAGATTTTGGTCCATATTGCGTCCCATAACTGCTGCACATTTGTCACCTGCACATTCATGCTCCAAAGTTTAAGATGACTTTGTGACACTGTGCATCATAGCCATTATGAGATGGGTATATTGTGGTCATAAAGGAATGGTGTGGGTCACACCAGAACACCACCACCAGCCTGAACTGTTAACACAAGGCAGGTTGGGTCCTGAGTATGTTAGTAGGAGTTCATTATTAACTAAGCAGTAATTACTGAGTGTTGCATTTCTCCTACAGAACTACTATGGTTCATTTAAATAATTTAATTAATTACTGATCACATTTATGTCAATTCCCAATAGCTAAGCTTTACCTTCTTCCTTAATATACCTTCACCTAATCCAATACCTCAGTGTCTAAGACATAAATGTCTATATGAGTTAAAAACATTTGAGACCACAGGGTTTTACACAGATTCAAGCAGACTAATTGACAAATAGAAATGAGAACTAGACAAAAATATTACTGAAGGTGCATATCCCCCATTCTGGTGTTTGATGTGAACATTAACTGAAGCTCTTTACCTGTATCTGCGCGATTGTGTGCATTGTGCTGCTGCCACACGATTGGCTGATAATTACATGAATGAGCAGGTGTTCCTAATAAAGTACTAAAGTTCCTGAAAAGAACTTTAAGGGGGAATTTAGGCATTATTGTATGCATCATTATTGTGTTTGGACAGACAGTCCTCCATTACCTCTTGAGCTACAGACAATGGAAGTGACTGCAGTTGCAGCAGATTGGTGTTGTCTTCCCTGTTGTGTTGTCTTACACACAGGAGCCTCTCTCACGTTTTGGCCTGGAGAAGCTCAGGATCAAGAAAAAGGCATTTCCCATCTCTGTGTTTGCATGGAGAGCTCACATGGGCTGATCACCAAAATCCCGCCGCTTTCCACCCCATCCAAAGCCATCTCGCTGTCCAGACAGAAGTGTGATACCTGGTGCTCCAGGTGGGTGCCTGATTTCTGCCAGCGCTTGGAGATGGAAAATGAAACACAGACAAGAGAAACGCACACTTACTAATTAATGCAGCTAATTAATGCTATGCGAGACATAAATCCAACCATAACCCTAAACACAGTAACCAAACAGAAACATTCTGGCTCATTTAGTTTTTGAATAAAAACTGCAGGTTTCATTAAAAAGTAGTTTTCCATGTGGCCAGGTGTCCCCAAAAGACTCAAAACTGTCCAATATAGTGGATCCTTGTGGGGGAAACGCTGAACAAAAGCCGAATAGTGCAGATCAGTGGAAATCACTCTGACAATCATGTCTACTGCCACAGTTATGTAGTTATTATTATTCAAATCGCTGTGTTTGACAGATCCAGATCTGCTGGTGGTACCTGTTTGCTGTCGCTGATGTTGCAGGGCACGAGCAGGATCTGTGAGGCTGGCAGTGTGGTAGAGACGGACAGGCAGACGTGCTGCTGCCGAATCTGCTGTCCATGTGTGTAGGTCCACTCCTGAAAGGACACGTTTGGGAATGTTGAATATGAGAGCATGTTCTGAACTTAATTACATGAATTTATTCAACACCTGTCGATTCAGGTTCAGATCAGCACTCCACACTGTTGTTCTGGTTTATCTGTTTTCTATATTTAGTTTACATTCCTTTGTTTTGTTTTTTTTAAACCATTTTGCTCTTTTGTGTTTAAGTGATCTGTAGTGCCAGCTATTATCTACTTCCATGTGCAAGAGCAGGAAAATATTTTCCTAAGCAGAAAGAGGTTTAAGTAAATGCCTGGTTATGATCATCAGAGTTTAACGTGAAGGTGGAAAGCAACAGAATGCCTGTAATATGTGGTCTTATAATCTACATATAGTCTACTGATCTAAATGTGCTTTTGGGAAAGAGACCCTGATGATGATGCGTTGTTACTGTCGTGTTATTCAGAAATTTGTCTTTCATGCTCTTTGATTTATAAATATATCGAAATAAATATATCATTAACCCGAAGCCATAAATTCACAAATATAACCTGTCTGCTCTTGCAGGAAACAAACTACTACTAGGTCAGAAGTAAAAATTTGAATAGTTTTGCTGCGTGTTAGTAATATCCAGAGTGGATCTTTTACTGTTGCTGAGATGCTGAAACAAATCCATTATTCTAATACGGCTTCCACGCCAATTACCACAAAGAACAAAGAAACAAAGAATTGCCTGTAGTTTATTACTCCTGATTAGAACACACATTTACAGGTTTAAATTAAGAATGTAAGGATTAATGCTATGGTGGCCTTTATGGCTCGGAGTCAGGAGGATTAGAGGCTGACTTGCAGGTGAGTACAGAGGCAGATTAGTGGGGTCAGATGGGTGCAGAGTGTTCGCCCTAATCTAGTGTCTCTTTTGCAATGTGAGAAGCCTAAATGTGTTCCAGCTGAGTGATTGCTCATGCGCATTGTTTCTGTACTTCTACATGCGATAAAGAGAAACAATGCACTTATTGGCTCAGTATTTCTCTGTACTAAACTACACTGCTCAACCCTCCCAGTTTATTATTCAGTAATTCTTCCTACGGCATATTATTCAATAAATATTAGGAATTATTCAGTATCCACAGTAAAATAGGAAAGTGTGTAAGGAGTTAGAAATAGAAGTATGGATCTGTTGGCAGGTCCTAAAAGTCTGATCGGTTGAACGAAGCTCCAATTCCCCGCTGTCTCTGTCATACCTGGTTGGGAGCTTTGGTGCTGATGCACGGGGCGAGCATGAGCACTGGAACATCCTGTTCCTCAGCTTGCTGAGCTTCAAGACAGTTCTGCCTTTGTTGGATCACTCCAGATTTTGAATGAGAATTATCTGGAACTCTGGAACAGAATATATAATGGTAATTAACAGTTCTGTAGAGGCAGATTCAATCATCAGTCCCATCATAACACACAAAACCAATTGGAGAGACATACACAACAACACACAATAGCACACACTCACTTGAGCTCTGGATAGACATTGTCCAAATACCACTGGAAGGATTTGCATTTCAGGTTCTTTCTTAGCTCTTGTCTACCACGAACGCTGCCAAGAGATACAAAAAGCAAGAGAGGAAACCTTTTCCATAGTGACCCCCTATCATGACACACAGAGATCCCCTTCCCACACGTTGTGTTCTCACAGTCACAGAGGCTCCGGTAATTTCCGAGCGTGTTTGATACATTCGGTGCTGAATCATGTAGCTTGAGCCCCTCTGAAACTCGTAGCAAGAACAGCACTGAGAAACAGCTAATGAGAGTCAGAGACAAAATCAACTTCTTTCTGATTTTGATTCCTGATGTCATACCCATAAGAATAAAAAGAATAGTGACATGATTGCTGGTAGTTAAAAGTATAAAAATAGCTGTTTTTTTTTTCAATATACCTCCGGTTCTCTTTGCAGAACAGACAATCCTCACTGCTCATGTCTCCCCAACCAATCCTTCATCCATATTTTTCTCTTATTTCTCTTTTTTCTTGTCTCCATACAAAATAAAGTCACATGATGGACACCACTTGCGCTTATTTTCAGGTGAAATCGGAATTTAACGATCCAATTATAGGCGATCTCTCCAGGTAAGAGATGGTGTAGTGTTAGCCTCGTCTATGAACACTCATGTAGTGTGCACATTGCTACATCCACCAAACAACTTCTGAAGGTTGTGTATTGTGCACTTGGCTTAACTCACTCTCCATAGGACTTGCCCCTGGCTGCCGGTCGAGCAGAGTAATAGAAGATTTTAAACTCATCCATCCACACCTCAGCAGTACGTCTTGTGTTCCTGAAACCAACAACACCACAACTAGCATAAGGTTATTCAGTACCAATCCTGGCGACCCTATTCACCAAGCTTAGGTGTGTTAAACTCCAATTGATTCATGTTGATGAAACTGAGCAGTAAAAGGCATCGCAAGTACAAACTGCCAGAACCTTGCATTTAAACACAAGTGAAAATGAAATAGCTAACAAGACTCAAGTAATGTCTTTTATAATCGATACAAAAACAACACAGCAAATACTCAGAACGTTAGGCTTGCTGCCATTTTGTCAAAACATTTATGAACAACGAAAACATGGGACACTAGCATTAAGCAGTGTGATATAAACATACACGCATACACAATATCCACAGACGTTCTGTTACAGCAGTTAGAATAACTTGTTTAAAGAATGTCCTTAAGACTCTGTCCATTCCCCTGTTTTACACTCAATAATGCAGGCAAGTCAGAGGACCAGAACAAATAAATATCCAACTTTTGCTGAACAAAAATAAAAGATTTGCACTTACACGTACACACACTTCATTGTGCAGCTTTTCTTCCCAGCTTTGCAGTGACATTGAAATATGGGAAGAGCTACAACTAAACGTCAGTTAGTACTGTATTTGCTGGTCATTACAACAAAAAAAGGGCAGCATGATGGTCATGGTCCCTGCTGCATGGTCGAGACCAAGGACACGGGAATTAGGGGTGCTGAGTGTATGCAGCTGTTAAACAGTAACAACAGGCTATATAGATAAACAAAAAAGAGTAATTCTTGTGTTTGTGTGTATGTTGTGTATAGCATTCCTCTTATACCACAGTGATTTGCCAATGATTAGGCCTACAATTTATTAATAAATGACACATTGCACTTTTTACACACATAACACCATGTATTAATAAGTATTAAAATGACTTGATAAACCTCATCTCTCTGCTGTGTGGTTGTACACGATGCTGTGGGCTAGCTGATGATTATGTAAGTGTGAATACTGCTGAAGGGATCTTACTTAATATAAGTATTGGCATTGCCATCTGGAAAGATGTATGGGTGTTTCTTGCGGAAAACATGGCCAACTCTGCTGCATGGGACAATCTCCAGACTTCCCCCACACATCCACACTCTGAACGAGATCTCTGCGGGCAGGGGAAAACACCAGTGACGCATTAGTTTGCATTTAAAGCAACATTTAGTGCTAAATTAATTATATCCGAATATGCATTGTGCTGCTTGCTGTCAACATGATGACTGCATTGTGGAAACACATGAAGGGTAAAACCAGTTGTGGTAGAACAGCGGCTGTTCATGCTTACAGCATCCGAAGGCACACTGACCCCAAAAAAACACCTCTGTATAGCTGCACTGTTACTGTACTGTTATCAGATCTGTTATGCAAATACATTAGAGTAGATCAAATAAACTGGTTTCTCAAACTGAAATCGTTCCAGAGAATGAGGATATACCGTAAGTAACTTGACAGCACGCATCTATACCAGACTTCCAAATCACGGACTCACAGGATACCATGCATACACACACACACACACACACACACACATACACACACACTCACACCGAACCAATCCACCTCCTGCCATGTTTTTGAGAGGTCAGAGGAACTCATAGCAATACTAATCACATCATATGGCTGAAAATTCATGTCTACAGTATCTGCCCTATGTTACGCTGCCATTATACTCTTCCCATAATAGAAGTGAGTAACATAAGACATGAACACAAGTGTATATAATTTTTGACAATTTAGAGATGCCAATCAGCCTACAGCGCATGTGTTTGGACTCGGGAGGAAACTGGAGTACCTTGAGGGATTCAAACCTCCAGCCCTGGAGGTGTGAGGTAGACGTGCTAACCACTAAGCCACCGTGCTGTCCAGCTATTTTATGTTTCATCAGTAAAGCCGTTAGCATCATGAACAAACTGAAATTAATCTTGAACTTTTCAAAATTCCTAAGCTTAAGTGGGAGTAAAGATTACATTTAATGTGAACAGCATTTCACTCTTATTTGTCACACACAGCCCTGACACACGTACGATTTCCTGCTGGTAAAAGAGCTGTAACACCAGCTCACGTCATGGCACCTCCACACCAGCAGAGGTCCTTCCCCTGAGTCCTGACCTCTGAAACACACTTCCTGTCCGCTAATCATATCCTGTTCATGGACTATTTAAGAACTCAATCATCCACAGTCACACTGTGAGGACTTGCTGATATCACTTTTGGAAGTTCTGAGCTGTTGTATCCTGTTTGATATTGTTTGTGTATTGCGCTACTGATTCCTCCTTGGTTTTGGATAAACCTTGCCTAATATTCCTGTGCTCTGGTGACATGAGAGATAATAATTTCAGTCAGTCACTCACCAAAGTTCTCTCCTCCCCAGATATCCATGGCCGTGTCATATTTCCCCAGGTGGTTGAACCAGGATTTGCTGATCACAAAGAGCCCTCCAGGAAGAACGGGCGTCCTGGGGATTTCAGGATATTGAAAAATGATGAACAACTCTGCATCACTGCTGGATTAATGATTATTTCACAGCTGAGGTCTACATTTAAACTGTTTCCACAAAACCATTTCCAGAGGTCTGTTTAGATATTCTGATGTAAGATCAATAACATGTATATAGCAAAAGGTATAATTTTGGTATATATAATATAATTAAGGTAATATGGCACTGGAAATGAATTGGAAGGACTGAATGATAAAGGAGAAGCGCTGCTTTGTGGCAGCTAACAAGATGTAGCCAATGACGTCTTGATTGATTCTCAGAAATTATACAATAATTAAATGATTGTCCAGTCTGGCCTTGTACAGCCTAAATACTAACAATACATATCATTTTTGTTCAGCGATCTCTGGTGCTGCTTTCAAAGTGGTGTGACATGCAGTAGTGTATTAGTGAAGTACTGGTATAAAAGCAAGCCAGGAACATTTCTTAAATTATAAAATCAGAAACTCAGAGGTCTTTAAATTGTATTTCAGTTGGCTAAAATTCCTACACGATATGGGAACAGCTCCTCTTAATGCTCCTTTCACCTACTTAATGGGTTCGGTGGGGTCGACTCTCTTGGCTCTCTTCTCAGCAGACAGCTGTTCCCACTTGAAATGGAGACTCCAGTCGAAGCCTGAGACAGAGGATGAGAGAGACAGAAAGTGAAAATGTGCTGGTCATGTATAGGCAGTGGTTCTTAAACTCACCACGTGTTCATTTTAAGCTGCTGAGTTACATATTGTGCCTTTTTCCATATTAAAAATAATGCAAACCTTGTGATCAGTAGGATGTGGAGCGAGCGGTTCAGTTTTGATTCTTACCACCCTGCAGGTTCGAGGAAGCAGCAACGTAGGCAAACGAGTCCATGTTGATGATGTCGATCACTGGGCTGGCGATACAGCTTGAGTCCTGAAATTAGCCAAGCCTGTCATAAAGCAGCTTACGTACATAAACTGTACATCTAACATATTTAAGGTATTTCCTTTTAATCTGCACTGTGCATTCAGCACGCTCCTGTCACCTGTCACAAACATCAACCTCGAACTCAACAGCTTGTGCAGTGACATGGGAAATTACCAACAGGTGAACTATATATTTTTCTTTTTGCACAAAAAACACATCTAAATACTGTAACAAAAGTTTCCTAAATTTCATCCTGATGTCAGCTCTCATCAATTTACTGAAGAGGCATTTGCTGAAATGCACCAGAGTCACTCAGGACACACACTAGGTGCTGTGACACACCTAAAACCTGAACTAGCAAATCAGTAAGCTTAAAAAAAGAACAATAACATTGAACGCCACTACTGTATTATTTATTCCAACCAATTTTTCCCACCCGTATTCTGTCAGATTCTGTCTCTTGGGCTACAGTTATTCACAGTTAGGGCTGGTTAGTGGTTTTTATTCGCTTGTGTCTACACTCCTCCATGGAATGTGATTTATTCTGGACACGGTGGATCTAGAACCTGTACTGGAACCACTGGGCATTAAGCTGGAAAACACTTTGTATGGGATATTAGTCCATTTAGAATATATCTTATTTAATTCAAAACATTACATGTCTATATCTCCATGTTAGAAATATGCTGTTGTAAGCAACTTGTGGAAAAGAATTTGTAATATCAATATCAGTTGCGTAGACATCGACGTGCCGTATTGCAGTGTGTTCCTGTTGGACAGAAAGTCAGAGAACTCAGTACCTCTTTGACCCGCTGAAGCAGTGGAGGCAGCCAGTCCTTGTTGACCTCACAGTGGCTGTCGAGGAAGGTGAGGACTTCTGCTTCAGCAGCATCTGCCCCTCGAACCCTGGACCTGATCAACCCTGAGCAACAAATAGGTGCTAAGTTACAGTACAGCCTCGATCAATGATTCATCATCCTCCACATCACTGATGCAGTGGGAGACCAGACGATAGGATTGTTCCCAATGTAGATATCATGCCTTCACAGACAGACAGAAGGCTACCGGTCATCACTGTACTGTTACAGTAAGTGGAAGGAAACATCCCGATGCATCGTACAGGTAAAGCAACAAAAGGCCTCTAACCCTCTCTCACAGGAAGCCTCACATCTGGTTAGATCGCCTAAGGATCTGACCTCAAACAGAAGGCTCACAGCTCTCACTGGTGCGAAGCCAGCAGACATTATTCTGCACTCGGGCTGCAGAGACGATTCAAACCCTGCGTTGTCTTCCATTTTCCTCACAAGCTGTCTAACAACATCTGCCTGGTATTAAATAAAATTATAAATAAACAAATTGCAGATCCATGACAGATCACTCAAGCATGAAACCAAACTCTTTCAAATGCAGATTTTTTTAAAAAACCTATTTCACCTTTTATTAAAGAGATCCTATTTGCAATATAGTGTGGCCCAGTATCTTTCCGTCCTCAGCATGTACTATCTCTGCACTGACAGTTTAGTTTTTTTCCTGTGATCCTAACAAACCTGAATAAACTCATCATGTAATTATTAAACACACCATGGTGAGGTCTGAACAGGAAAACAAAAAAATGTTCATTGCATTGGTATTATTATATGACCGGGAATGTGAAACCCGAGTGTAGCCCTGGTGTATGTTTGAACTCGCACACCACTTACCAGGCAGGCCATCTATTAATGCAGCTGTAACCTGCTAAACAATGAACAGCTCAGCAAGGAAACCCACACAAATGTCTTTAAACAATGAGCGCCGTTTAATGCACTGGGCACTGACTCCGCCTCGTAGCTACAGATAAAGGAAGCAGTCGCTGATGTAACAACATCATTATTTTCCAAAGCCCCGTGTTTTCAGTCAGACACAAGACAAAATCCTGCAAAATTTGCTTGCAATTTCTTATATCAAGAATCCTGATCACTGTTTGCACCATAATGGACCACATTAAACTGTTTGCACCATAATGCTGTGTTGTTTCTTTAGAGGTAATATAACTGTCTAGCTAAATGGGATTGTGAAAGTGTGTGACAGAGGAACAAACTCAAAATCTTGACTGGAACAAATAATATATAATGCAAGTATCTGTGCATATTTGATGGCCACTTTAATTTGTAGTCAGAAAATGATTTATACGAGGAAGTGTTAATACTGTCTTTGAAATATTCAGCTATTCTGGGAACTGATGATCGCAATGAAAATTCATCACATAGCATTGACATGGAGATCAGATACAAATAAATGACAGACAGAGAGAGAGAGAGAGAGAGAGAGAGAGAGAGAGAGGGAGAGAGAGAGAGAGATTTCGGCACTACAGTAGCTGAATATACAGGACATTAAATACACAGAAAGAATAAACCTGACTACTCATGCTACATGTATTTACACATAAACAGTGTGCAAAGATGTTTGCACAAGCAACACAAGTGTGACAGAAGACTCACATTTGGGCAAAAAAACCCATCAATGTGGGCAGAAAAATTGTGGAACCTGATAGTAAGCAGAAAAAATTGCTTGTTTAAGCAACTTGCTAGAATAAGCCAATGGCTAAGGATGTTCCTAGATACTGTGTCATGGAGAGGATGGGCAAACCTGCTCAGAATGCTTTCCAAAACTGCTAGCATCCTCTTCTGTTTGTCTCCAGTGAGTTTATAATTACTGGCCCCAGTAGTTTGCTGCAGACATTGAAAGACCTGAGCCTCCTTAGAAAGAAGAGTCTGCTCTGGACTTTTCTGTACAGTGTGCTGGTGTTCGGGTAGACGGATCCGTCTGGTGTTCAGGTAGATCTCCAGCTTCTTCACATCCTTCTTGATGGTGACTGGCTTGCCAGACTCTCTAATATGCGAGGGGTCCACCAACGGTTGGAGATGTTTTAGGACCAGCCTCTGAGGTAGTCATGATGTGGCATATGAATGCAACTGGTAGACATTAAGGGTGTTTGGGTGTGATGTCTTTGCCTGAAATCTTCCAGGGCTGAGGCAGTTTCTGCAGTTTCAGAGCATTTCCACGATGTTGTCTGTACTACATCAGCACCAGACGTGAAGTGATGCTAACTTGCTAACCAGCAACCAGTATGAGCATGATTACAGAGAACATGCACACAAAGAAATTAAACCAAGCCTACCTTCTCTTCGTTTATTACGAAGACACTTGACTTTAGGTAACTTGGTGAGAAGAAGGCAGTCATTTGCTGAAAGAACAAAAAAAACTTACTTATTGATAAGTCAGATCAAATCATTTCATCTTTTCTCCTCCAATCTAAAATACTAGCCCTTATTTATATGTTTTTATGTGCTATGTTTCCCAGAGAGTGCTAGCCAAGATAAGCCATGTGTGTCCAACACAACACTGTGAAAAAATGAAGCAGAAGATTCACTGTCATGACTTACGATCCGCACTGAAGTCATCCACCAGGATGATCTCGTGAATCAGATGCACAGGCGTCCGATTCAGCACACTGGCACAAAGAAGACAAAAGACACAGGATTCTGAGATAGACGAGCTTTTTTTCTCATCTGACAGCTGAGGAAAATCACATTCATTCAAAAAAAAAAAAAAGTTTGAGAAGTATTGGATGTAAGGCTTCAAAAGTGATTAATGAGTAACACGTCACTGTAATGGATAAAGTCATGGAAGGTGATTTTGCTTTTAATGTGGCGAAAACTTCATCATCTTCTGAGATTTATCTAACACCCAGCTACAGAAACTGTCAGGTGTGGAAACATGGCAAGAATGAGAGTGTCTCAGTAACCACTGCATGTATTCATGCTCTGAAACTCTCAAGTCCCTGCGCTTTGCTGACTGACTCTCTGACTCTCGAGCTCTCGGATCTATTCTATGATTTGAGCCACGTACACACACACACATTCATCACACCAGCCTCTGCACTGGACACACAGGCGCACCCACGTCCCGTCTTATCCAACGTCCTTTTCCATCTGTGAATATCTGAATATGACGGAACACAAATCACTAATCTGAATGGTTTGTTTCATAACATAACAAACTCTCTGGGGTCAGTGTCACACCTGCCCACTCTTATGTACACACCATATGACCAAAAGTATGTGACCCCTGAGTACTGAACACCTCATTCCAAAACTATGGGCATTAATATTGAGCTGTTCCCCATTCACTGTTATAATAAGCTCCACTCTTCTGGGTAGCTGGACATATAGCTACAAAGCTGTGAAAAAAATGTTCAGTGAACACACACACACACACACACACACAAAAGCAGTTAGCAGGAAATCAGCAACTCTTCTATGGCATTTAAGAAAGTAGGGTTATTACTACTTTTACCAAACCTGAACCCTTTGGAACCTATTTTTATGGAGAGGAACCATCTTCACAAAGCTCCAACAACTCTGGCTATAAGCTGATGAACGTTGGAGCTAGTAGAACTGGCTGTTCAGTTAAGAGAGGTGTAAAGGGGCGGTCTCACCTCCTCAGTGTGCGCAGTAGAGTGGAGCGCGCCTCGTTGTGCAGTGTGATCACTATACTGGTGGACGGCAGCTCAGTGTCATAGTGCAGCGTCGTACACCTGAAGAGAGGACAGGACACAGAAATCATGCCACAGCTTCCCCTGCAGCAAAGTCACACATACCCAGCGTCATCATTGACGTCATCATTTGAATGAGAACATTCCAAGCCAGATTTAAAAAAAAAAAAAAAAAAAAAAAAGCCATAGCATAGACATGTATGTTTTTTGTAATGGTGTTTTAATTCAAATGAAATAAATAAGTAGACCAAACATCTCTGAAGGCTCTTCTCAGAGATCACTGTGGATTCATCTACCTGAAAGCAAGCACCACTTCATGTAGTCCTGCGCTAGAAACCTACTGCCCGCTCCATTAGTGTTGAAAACGGAATAAAATCTAATTATGAAATAAAAGTAGTCTTTTTAAAAAAATCCTTTCTGAAATAAAACCTGTTATTATGAAATTAAAACAAATTGAAAATGAGGATGATGTAATAATATTTAATAATGAGTTCAGTATTATTTATTCATTGAATTATTTCATGAAATATTGACTCATTTTTTTCATACATATTTATGGTTGCGTGTACTCATTTTATTATTTATATCATAGGCATATTTATTTAATTTTGGCTAATTAGGAATTACCGTAAATATAAGGGTCATTTTACTCATCACAGTGTCACACGTTCTTTCTGCACTGATCACTGAAGCCGTAATCAAGCTCAGAATTACAACTAAAACATGATGGACTAAACACTAAGAGCCTCGGAGTTGTCCAATTTCTTAGATTTCCATCTTATTTCTTAGATTTCAATAAGGTTATTTTACTGTAAACACTTATAGTTATAATAAAATCCCAAGTTAGTTAATTTTAGAACTTTCTCCATTAATATGTCTTTTTCCTCTAAAAATAATAAAATGTGGAAAGAAGAAGCATATTATGCAATAATTAATATATTAATGTTTATATAATTTTTTAAAATAATTGTCTGTAAAAACATCATTTGAACTTTGACAAAGTAGTATAGGGTCTGACTGCTTGTGTAAATGTGATATTCCTCATTTTAATACATTTACTAAAATTCTGCTTTTTCATTATGAGTCTAATGCAAAAAAAAAATAAAAATAAACAAGTTTAGAGGAAAGCTGTAGCATAGGAAAAGTAGGAAAAAGTGGAGCGGTGTGAATATTCCCTTAACGCACTATATTTATTCTGGCCTGATTCCTTCTCTCTGGAGGCTTTACCATGTTTATGTGTGGTTCAGTTTCTCTTCCTCACAATGTGAACAGCAGCAGCTTGTGTTCCCTCAGCATCCTTTTCTCTTTAGAAGCACACTGAACTGCATTGCAGTCCCAATCTTACCCACTGCCACAGCATGACTGGACTTGAAGCCGGTCAGTAGGCCGTGGTAATAACCTGTCATCCAGTGGGATAATCTCTGCTTAGACAGCGAGCACCCCGTGTCTCTGCACTGAGAGAGGTGAATAACTGGTTTGATGAATGAATAGCTGCTCTCTGGTGTGTGTGCTGAACACAATAGGGAATGCTCTGCAAGCTGACTTTCACAGAACACTGTGAGGTCGGTCACCTGGTTCACTAATTTGGGATACATAACCTTAGACCTCAACCCTGGGTTCGGTCATTCCAGCACCATACGGTCACCAGCGCACGCTGAGCTGATCGCTAGCAAAACGACTGCCTACTAGCTAACACAAAGAATGTTAAGGGAGTCCAATCCAAGAGGGAGATCCCACGCCTGATTCTTGGGAGAGCATGGTAATTGGCGGAGTCTAGCTCCTTTCAGAAATGCTGCTCTGCTGAGAGCACCACATTACCATCCTATTACACTTACCACAGACAGGGACCAGCCACCACTCATCAAATGGGCTAACAGTGTACCAGGCCCTCGTGAGAGGGTTCTAGCGTTCAGGATTATTTCCCAGACTGCTACGGTGTAGTCATCAGTCAGCCCATGGGCGCAGTCTTCAAACTCATGTGTGCAGATATCCGGGCTGAGAGTGCCACACTCGTGCCTAAGCCCCTAGCGAGAGCAGCAGTGGGAATAAGGGTCTCTTTGGCCCTTCCGGGGGTTTCGAGTAGAACCTTGTGGTTTGATTGTTGAATGCTGTGTTGAATAAGTCACTCTCAGCGAGACTAACCATCGGTGAGCCCATTTGCGGAGACTCCCTGTAAGGCAGAGAGATTTCTTTTTTTTAACATTGTGCTGTCCTGGTGATTTATGTACCAGGATGTGGCAGAATATATATATAAAAGGTAGGAATAACGTGAGGGCCAGCCAGGCTGCCTTCAATCCAGACTGATGTGGCCTCTTTTTACATTTCTTTTTTTTTAAACTTACTACCTCATGCCTCTAGACAGTTGGAGTTGTAGCTCATGCCTCTCTCACTGAGATGAGGATGTGGTATTTGGGATTAAACTCACTTCCCTTAATTCTATCAGCCCCTATGGGGGCTACTTCTGCAGATGTAGTTAACAGTCTGTCTCATGTATGTATATAAGCAAAATTCAGCTTACTTTGTTAGCGGAATCTATCCACATGCCGAGACAACAGGCAATGAGACAGACTGAGAGCTCGGGGCCATATTAAACGCATTTGTAGCTAATTTGTAGACAGCACAGGAGGGATGATAACAAGGCTAGCAAGCCAACAACAGAACCTGACCCAGATAGTAGCCACTGAAGAATGTAAGAAAGTACTTGCCACACCCTGGAGAGATGATAAGAGTGTAGGAGATGAGAGTAGGGAGTCTATCAGCAGCTTTGGGGGACAGGTTTTATCTGTAGTGCTACAAGCTGTTTCACGGATATCTCCAAGAGACACAAAACATAAGTACTACGTCACTGTTGCTGCATGACTTTGTGGGAGGTCTCAGCATGGTGGGCACACGTACTAGGGGATGTCCAGGTGTTAAAACACCTCCCCTGGCGGTTAGGAGGAGTGAAATAGAACCTCATGCACACAGACACACAGCCTACCTGTAATGTCGGGTGTCTTTAAGAGCTCTGTTGCTGGGGATCCTCTCGCTCTCTCTTTGATTGAAGGCGTACTGACTGTAGGGATCTTGGCCTGGCTTCCACCTGTGAGTGTTGAGGTAGTTCTTCTCTTCGAACTCATCCAACAGGTCATCCCATTCTGTATTTGATATCTGGAACAAAAGCAATCACGCACCACTGTAGATCAGTCTTCTGTTAGGAGTTCTATAGATACTCGAGCAGCTGGATCACTGGCCCTGACCTGTATGTAGCTGGTCTTGAAAATGGCTGAGAACTGCGTCATGGTCTTTTTTCACAAACACACTTTATTTAAAAATAATTCTATTTAACTATCACTGTGTAATACACAGTCAGGTCCATAAATATTTGGACATTGACAAAGTCATTGTTATTGTAGCCGTCTACCACAGTATACTGGAGCTGAAATTAAATGGAACGAAGTAAGTAACTAACAACGAACTAACAATCATAAATTAAACTGTCGTTGTTGCAAATCCTTTGCAGTCACTGACTGCCTGATGTCTGGAATCCAAAGCCATCAGCAGACGCCGGGTTTCTTCCCTGGTGATGTTCTGCCAGGTCTTTACTGCAGCTGTCTTCACTTCCTGCTTGGTTTTGGGGCGTTTTGCCTTCAGCAAGAGAAATGCAGCTCAGTTGGAGTTAGATTCTGATTATATCCTAGTGCTGTTTTGAAGCAGGATGTTTAATAGCCAGGATGTTCTATGACTAGTGAAGTCTCACAGCTGTCGATTACTACAATTCACCCTTTTGGTGAAAGCTTTTCCTTCTCATTTGATATAATCAACATCTAACCAGACCAGTTTTTTTTATTCTATTAGGCCAAAGAAAATCAATTTTGATTTTCTAGTACAAAGCTTTCCAGAATCTGTCGCTCACGTCACGAGTCCGCTCGCCGCATGCTGCCACGTGAGCTCTGGCTGCTGGTGGATCTGGCTACATGGATTTGATTATGTAAAGTCTGCGTCTGGCTGGTGTTTATTTGAGCTTCACTGAACCTTTGACGTTGCACATGTTGTCAGAAGTATGAACTACAGGTGACATCAAGGTTATATCTGGATATCCATCTGGATAGATATTCTCTAAAGTTTAAAAATAATTCACTGATAATATTGTGGATTTTTCTAATGATATAGCATTGCAGGTTAGCTCTGCCCACCATTCAAAGCTAACATTATCATTACATAGTCAACCATTTGCATTAATGTTAGCTAGGACGCTATGCAAAGTTGTGTTGTTTGGGGCAGGTAAGAAAATAAACAGGTCAAAGCAGTAGCAAGAGGTGTTAGTCTAATTAGATTAAATGCAGCGTCTGTGCTGTCCACTGATTGAACTTAACTTATCAGAGTACAAAGTTCGGTATGCAATTAGGCCATTAGTTGTTTTTTTGGGGGAAAAGAACTGACATCTGTTATATGTAGCATTGAACAATGACAGAGAGCCGGCTGGACAGAAAGGTCACATACAAAAGCTAATTTTTACGCCTAAAATTCCTAAAATAAACTTCAGAATAAACAAGAAGGAAGCTATTGAAGAAAAACCATTTCAGACATTTGACCTTGCTCTGACCTTGACCCTGTATGGATCAATTCCAAAAAAAATCTCAGACGGACACAGCGACAACCCGAAAACATAAAAATATTTTAACGGATAATAAAATGTCAGCTTCATCGCAGTCATTCGTGTGCTAAGCCTGTAATTTTGCCATGCCTCGTATATTTAATGGTACAGCAGGGCATTGCAGATGCTCTGTAGTGTGAATTCTCCACAAGCCTGCACTTTTTTTCAGTGCCGGTGAGAATGTCACAGCCCGCTGCTTTAAAAAACCGACATCATCATCTTAACAACCTGCAATAAAGGTGGGTAATTGTAGGTGTTCTTTTCTTCAGATAGACGGCAAAGCATAACGAGGGCCAGGCTTTCAGTTCAGCCTGCATAAAGTCAGCTAAAAGCCTGCGGAGTCTACAGTGGGAGCAATAAATCTGACATTTCCATTACAATATGCCATCACAGACTCTGCAGTCCCACAACTCAGATAACAGAATACAATATACAGTAAGTATGTGAAGTATTAAAATGTTGGGGCTAGGAGTGGAAAGGTATGAATAATTCAGGGTATGATGATCATATAGCCCAGATTTCAGTACAATACAGTTATCTGGATGGCATTAAATAATTCTGTAGTGGCAGTGAAGGCCACTTAGTGACATTACGTGTCTAGATGAACTACTAAAATATATTTTAAAAGGATTTGTTCATCCCCTTCATGTAGTTCTTCCCCCTTCAATGTAAAAACGAGTGATTAACAGTGTTAAATAATTATATACAATATACAGTCAGGTCCATAAATATCTAGATGTTGATGAAGTTATTGTTATTGTTATTTTAGCCGTCTACCCCAGCATATTCAATTCAGTTTATTTGTATAGCGCTTTTTACAATGTCATTGTCTCAAAGCCGCTTTACACAAACAAAAAAGTAAGATGAAGTGTGAGAGTGTGTCTGATGAGCAAGCCGAGGCGACGGTGGCAAGGAAAAACTCCCTGAGCATACTGGCGCGGAAATTAAATATGAGCTCAAAGTGCAGACTTTCAGCTTTATTTATGGATATTTACATCCAAATCAGGTGAATGGTTTAGGAATTACAGCACTTTATATATATGTGCTCCCTCCCTTATTAAAGGACAGAACGTAATTGGACAATTGTCTGCTCAGCTGTTCCATGGCCGGGTGTGTGTTATTTCCTCATTATAAATAATAGATAAAAGGTCTAACGTGGATTGGGCATTTGCATTAGGAATCTGTTTCTGTCTGTCAATACGAAGTCCAAAGTCCCATCACTGCCAGTGAAACAAGCCATCATTAGTCTGAAAAATCAAAACAAACCCATTGGAGAGATAGCAAAAACATTAGGTGTGGCCAAATCAGCTATTTGGTACATTCTTCAAATAAAAGAATGCGCTGGTGAGCTCAGGAACTCTAAAAGGCCCAGAAGACCACGGAAACCATCTGTGGTGGATGACAGTGAGGACAGACCTTCCCTGGTGAAGAAAAATCCCTTCACAACAGTTTGAGAGATGAAGAACATCCTCCAGGAGGTAGGCGTGTCTCTGCCAAAGTCAACAATCAAGAGAAGACTTCACCAGAGTAAATACAGAGGGTTTACCACAAGATGTAAATCATTGGTAAGCCTCAAAAATAGGAAGACCAGATTAGAGTTTGCCAAAGACATCTAAAAAAAAAAGCCTGTATAGTTCTGGAACAACATCCTATGGAGAGATGAGACAAAGATGAACTTGTAGCAGAATGATGTAAAGAGAAAGGAAGGAACCTGATGATGTAACTGCTGAGAAAAGCAGCAGGATGGACTCTGAAGTGTACAGAGCTGTATTATCTGCTCACATTCAGA
>JAKKZI010000142.1:0-26192 GCA_037576675.1 Pangasius sanitwongsei | reverse complement strand
GAACATGTCCAAACCATCCTAATCTGGCCTCCCTAACTTTGTCCCCCAAACGTCCAACATGAGCTGTCCCTCTGATGGACTCGTTATAATTCCCAAACTTCCACCATGAAAAAACTAAAGAAAATGCCACCTGAACTTGGAATTGCTACTCGGGAACTTGGGATGGTCTCCTCGATTCCTGAGTTCCTCCGATCAACATACAGACGTATTCTACTGTTAAGTCTATAACACTGGCTATAATTTATACATTGATGCTGTTTTGAGGAGGAAAATATACACTCTCATCACAGTTAGCTGGCCAGCTTGTTGCTAACAAAAGACGAACATGGAGGCATCCATGTTTCTTCCCGACTTTGTATCTTGAATACAGAGGTCAAAAATGATGACAATCCCTTGTATGAGAAGACACGTCCATCTCATTGTGTATCCCGTGCCAACTGATGCTATTTACTACAGGCATTAGCTAACACATGACTGGAAATCTTATGTCTTCCAAGCAGTACTTAGGAAACTACAATTCACACTATATCATGCATTCAGATGGTAAGAGTTTGATTATTTATTTAAAATTTCAGACAGAATCTTAAGAAAAAATGAAATGTTCTCTGCAGAAAACTGAAAAGACACCCGTGATTCAATTGCATGCCTGCAGGAATAAGACCTTTCAGAAAAAAAAGGGGACATACATTTCCGGGAACTCGGTGCCACTGGAGTGGTGGCTATAGTAATGCAGGCTCTGTCAGCTATCTAGGCTACTAATATGTGTGCGTGTGTGTGTGTGTGTACCTTTAGTTTGAGTGAGTCTGTATCGTAAGGGCTGGGCGTGAAATCTGTGTGCACTCTGGCTCTGCCACAGAAAGGCCCTCTGTACGGAGGCTCTTCATCATCCCCATCCTCTGATTTCACACTCTCACGGTTACTGGCAGACGAGTCTGTAGTGCTCACTGTCTGGCCACCTGCAGCAAGACATGAAAATAATAACCTTTTATGTGACACTTTAACCAAGCCATGGACATTCAGTGTAATCTGACATGCTGAAACGTGCCACAGGTGGTATGGTGGGCTACACTGCCCTCTAGTGCTAACTGTCTTTTTGTCCATTTATTTCTGTAAAGCTGCTTTGTGACAATGTCCATTGTTAAAAGCACTATACAAATAAAATTGAATTGAATTGAATTGTCTTCACCAACCAGAATTACAATTCCCAACCCAACTGCTGTCTTACTCATGGAACTCTGTCCGCTGAGAGAGCTGCGCAGGCTCTCCACAGATCCTCCTGCCTTTAGTTTGGGCTTTTCCAGAGAGTCAGTGTCTCCCTGAGGAGACTGAGGAGAGCTGGGAATCCCATCTGGACTGGACTATACACACATACAGGAAGAAAATTTGAATTCAGCAACATTTTATTAAAAAACACTCCTGGGCTAAACAAGGATAATTTGATTTGTACGTCAGATGAGTGTTATACTGATAGAATTTTAGAAACTATTTCTACCATTCTTAAGCAAAGCAATAAAAGTAAGTGACGTATAAAACATTACTTGTTTGCAAAACTGACACATGCAGGTCTACTAGTTTGGAAAAGCAGGCTTAAAACAGTTCTGATGATATATAACTTCACAGTGTTATCATTAGTGCATCATGGCAACGAAGACACAAAGTTCCAATTCTGCCATAAGACCATACAACAACCCATCCTGACAAAGTATTTAGAGTACCTCACATGGACGTAGAGACATGTATGCAAATTATCTGTGTTGAACCGGGTTTACACTACCATATTCGGACCGATTTTGCTGTAGCAGGCACAGAAAAAAACGTCTTACATTTTTTTTTTTTTTTAATTTTTAAGATTCCAGTAGACTATTAAATATAATTGTGTCCAAATACTACATACAGAAATGATAATACTTAAAAATGCAGCTGTGTTTCTTGATATCTAATGTTGGCAATGCTCACAGGAGTTAGCTTAGCTAGTGGATTTTGCTATTGAATGTTCACCTCCCACAGGAGACGTAAATGCTTGGGAGGGAGACGTAGGGAGATATTTGAGATAGACGCCAAATCTAGACAAAATATTTTGTCTGGACTTTTATTGTTATTAACACGTTTACTTTAGCTGTGGCCTTTTGTACAGAAAATATCCTTTGTTTGTGATCCTTGTGATCAAAACTTGGTATGAAACATGCAACGGCCTCGATTGCATCAGTCAGACCACATGCTCACTCATGGCAGTGTGGTTCTGTTTAAATTGAGCAGCTGTGGGTCTCTAAAATCCACATGACACACAGAAGGAAAACGGTCTGGTTGAGAAAAACAGGTGCGTGGATATTTACTGAAGTATTAATAGAATGTTCAGAACATTAAGAACATGAGTCTTTTACCCAAGCAAGACCACTTTGTGGCACAGCACCTCTTGTTGCTTGCAAAATAGTGTGTGGAGTATGTTTTTACTGTTCTCTAATTTGTATAATTATACTATATATGACTATTTACAAAAAAAAGCATGAGCGATGTGAGGTCAAGATTATAAGGTGATATGAGGAAACAAGCAAAGAACTTAGAACAAGAAACAAGCAAAAACTTAACTGTAGCACCACAGCCACATACATAAACTTACAGACATACGGTACACTGACGTTCTGCCGAACATCATAACCTGGCTTTCAGGCAGCTGAATGTCTGAGTGCACTTAAAAGGAATCTTTGCTAATAAGGAGCTTTATCTTATTCAGCTCAACCTATTAACCGTTATCCTGGCAAGACCTAGTCCTGGCAAATTTACACATCATATCTAACGCAAAATTTACAATTTGAGATCACATGAGAGGGGAGGAAAGTAAGCCAGTGAGGAAGAAAATAGTGTGTGTGTCTGCACCTGTTCAGAGAGAGAACTACTATATTTCTTGGATATGCGTTTTCTCATCGTCTCTTTCACAGACTTGACTTTCCTTCCCAGAGAGATGCGAGAGCTTGTAGGAGACTTTATCAGGTCCCTGTACAGAGCCTCCTGCTCCTTATTTTCCCACACAGAGAGAGAGAGAGAGAGAGAGAGAATGTTTTTACACGTTAGACATTTCATAATGTACACTGAGCAGCATGCCAAAATGTTCAAAGGTTAAAAGTGTGTGTGTGCGCGCGCGCTCACATGAGGTTCAGAAGCAGTGTTGACCACATGAAGTGATCGGTTGGACAGATCAAAACCCCCAAAGCTACACGTCCTCTGCAGGAAGCAAACACACGGAGTCACAATCCAAGTGACACAATTCTTGTGGAGTCAAATAGTACTGACTCAATTCAAGTGAAATGAATCTGATTCACCATCAAACCACAGCGACTCATGCTCATATTTCTAATGATAACAAATACTCTAGCAAGGAGTGCTCACACAACCAAAATGATATTTTTTTTAACTTAAAATAAAACAACAAACACATATTGTTGGTCCAGTTTTCCAAAAAGCATTCTAGAAAAAAGCACTGCACAAACAAACAAACAAACATACAAACAGATCACTAAAGCATTCTGCACGAGTCATTCTCCACTGTTCTGTGGATATGGAGTAATGGCAGTATTCCAAATGGGGAAAAAGAAAGCTATTCCTCTTTGCACTTTGTGAGGAGAAGGGAAAAAAGAAATATCTGGAGCTTGGAAGATGAGAGGTGAACCACGAACCAAGTAATCTTACAAATATTGACCACCGCTCCGTAGTGAATGGGTGTCTTGTCATGCATATTCAAAGCACAATATCAATACAAAATGCACTGAAAATCAATGCTGAAGAAAGAGGTGTGATGGGTGACGTGGAGAGAGTCTATGGAAAAGTTCACGTTCAGATTCATGCTCACTATGAATGACACGGGCACACTTAGAGGATCTCAGCACTGCAAGGCTACAGGAAGAACTGCACCGAATGGAGCTTCACCAAACCACCTACTTTATTAGCTAATGTGCTGACTGTGTTAGGGACTATAAGCACATCAAGGTCTGTTTTGCAAGTCAAGTTAACACAATTTTTGCATTGATTTTTTTAAACATTTAAATGAGTTCAATGTATGTTGCCAAAAGAATGGGGATTGGTTGTAAGTGACCAATCAGAGACAAGGGAACAACTGGGTTGTTGGGTTCTCGCATGCAAGAAGTTTCTCTGTACTTTTACTTCACTGCTCCAAACTCATGAATACCTTTGTGTGCACGTGACTCAGGGCACCTGGCACTCATTTTTACTGACCACTCTCACTGATATTGCTGAACGTGCTAAGATCGGCCATCCTCACGCTCTCGTTCAAAGATGCACAGATGTGTCTTTCTGAAAGCGTGCAAATCTCATCAGAACCACATATCATATCTAATATAGATCTGAGAGAATTCTTGGTTGATATTTTAGTCTACAGGCTGCTCAATCAGTTTCATTACATATAAGTTTAAACAAACTTTTATATTGGTTCAGGTACTGGAAATATATATAAAAAAAAATGTAAAAAGTCTTTTTGGCACATCATTATATGCTGGTTGCTGCTATCATGTCTCTAAATAAATACTTCCATTTAGCACAACTTATATCAGTCTATAACTCAATTTCTGACTGACAAACTAACATGAAAGTGCATTAAAGTATTTGTTTACTTAGTATACAGCTAGGAAAATCTAGTCTTTAAGGGTTTATTAAAATATTTTTCTATTACTTCTTGATATGCTTGTTCTTTGAACCTTCTTTGGAAGGTGCCTTATTTTAAAAATCTTGCAGCATAACATTATAACTATTTTAGGTCTCTGATATAACGTCACACCCTTGCAGTTCCATCCAGTAGCCTATCAGTGACTTGCTCCTTGGGTCCATCGGCCCTCCTCACTCACAGACTTCTGCTGAATGCGCAGGAGGACACGTCGGGTGCAACGGTCCACACTGGATGCCCATTTCCGCTCGTTGTCTCTCTCATCCTCCAGTAGGTGGAGCCTTTCGGCTTTCCGGCTCAAGTGGTTGTACAGGCTGCGCTCCACCACATAGGTAATGTTCAGCTCGCTGACAGCTGTCCTCCCTCGCAGGCGCTTGGGAGGGCAGAGCCAAGTTCCCACTATACCCACACTGCCCTTCCCCTTCTCCCTCCCCAGCTCACGCACCCGGGGTGAGGATGGCAGCGTCAGCGGAGGAGAGCCGGAGACTTTTTGGAAGTTGCGCTGGTAAAGTAAGTGCTTGGTGGAATAGGCGTAATTGGGATCGGGCTTGCTCCGCTGCCAGGTGGAGATAGGAGGCCGCTTGGTGCAATCCACAGGCACCAGCATGCGGTGAGGTTGAGGACAAGGCCGCACAAGGCTGTAGTGTGTGTACACTGTGTCCATACTTACCCCATGAGACAGGGATGTCTTCCTGGTCTCAGGCTCATCCTCGGTGCTGGCGCTGGCTAGAGGCCGGACCAGGCTGTGCGGGTTAGCTGAAGGCTTTACCAGCCTGTGTGCAGAGTTCCAGGCCTCCAAGCTGCTAGAGGACGGAGATGTACTTAAGCTGTCCCTGTCTCCATCCACTGAAAGCTGATCTTGGGGCAGAGAGGACAGCGATGAGTCCACAGTGCAGCGGGTGCCTTTTTTATTGACGCCTGCATATAAGGCACTGGCGTCCTCGCACGAAGGGGACACGTCCAAGCTCAGAGAGTCTATGGGAATAAGAATACACATCAAGATTATAGCCATAGGAATTTGTGACTGAATATATATATATAATTTCTGTGTGCTTCTAAGGTGTTATTGGATACAAAAACTACATTTTTATTACAATATAAATCTTAAGTGTTACAAGCCTTTGGGTTTGCGTATATTGGGGCATTCAACAAGTTTTTTATTCTCCAGCCATAATTGATTTTTTGATTAGATATGAACTGTAATGTTATTTAATGTAACTTGACATAAATATAATCTTTAGTTTTCTAACTGGTCTTGGATTTCTTTTATGTATGCTTAGTTTTCTTAAACACATAACGTGAATGGTTAATTAACAGAAACAACAAAATAGTTACCTTTGAGGGCTAACCACTGTTATAGTGCTTAATTAATCATTTGAAAACACAACAGCTCACTGTTTTATTGTAATAACTGCATCAGCCATACCTTCCGATCCCTGCCTTTTGCCATCATCTACTTTGATAAGTTTCTTGCGGACGCGGCGAGTGGAGTTGACCAGTTTGTGAAGCCTCTTAAATTTCACAGAGTCCTCCTGCTCATCATCGGACTGTTCATGAGACTGCAGGGAGAGAAAGCACACGGACACAGAAATTACAGTTTATGCAGCTTATTCCCCCCCTAACTCTCAGAGAAATATATGTGCAGATAAAAATCTTTCATGTTGTTAAGATACACAAAGTGTTAAGACACAAAAATCATGTTAAAGCAGTACGGATGGCATTATGGGCTGTTTGCTTAGGATGGACAGTTGCCGTTAGTTACGGAAGCGTATGGAGTGGTTGTGTGTTGTGAAGTCTGTGTTAGAAAGGCACCTATGAGCGACTCAGAGAGGTGAGAGCCGTGTTTCACGAAACCTTAAGAGCTCTGATACATTTAGCAACAAACTCTGTAACACCGATAGAACAGAAACTTACAAACATTACTCACAATGAAATTGTTTAAAAATTCCAACAAATATACACACAACAGAGTATATATGTATACACACAATATATATGTACACACAATGATTTTTCTAAATAGGATACATTGATTTTGACAGTGGAGCCTCTGAACGTCATGTTTCTGTCAGTACACTTTCCAGTGACCAAATACTTTTATTCACTTAATGACAGACTCTCAGCTCCTAACCACAACGACATCTCAATACTCCCCTCCACCCAAACTGACCACGGACCACTGTATCTTTCCGTCTCTCTCTCCCACTCTCTCTCACACACACACTTGCAATACAGCAGAGAACCAAAATCTAGACCGATGGAATATTCATGCACACAAACACGAACACCTACTCACAGCCAGAGAAAGACAAAGAGAGAAAATTGTGAGAGGGATGTTTAATAGTGTTTCTGATCTGAGAGCTGTTCTAATGGGTGTGGTCTTTATATTATAAGGAGCACTGACATCTTTCTGTCAGAGTCTCCCAGTCTAAAAGCAAGTAAAGCTCATTGTGAAGCTTATCCAAGATTTTATTCAAACCTATGCCTATCTAATTTACAACGATTTACATCAAGGTGAGAAATTCTAGGTAAAGTATGTGTAGACTGTAGAAAGTAACCAATGCACAAGATTCCCTGATAGTTTAAAGTGCAGCAACATGAATAGAAATAGAAGGATGGTGTAGGGGGAAATAATAGGTGTGCTTTGGAAATAATGTATAGAAAATAAAAACCCCACACTTACAGAAAACATACATGATGCAAGAAAGTATAAACCTCTTTAAATAAGTGATAATAAGAAAGCCACCGGTTTAAATCTCAAGTGCTGCATGGAAATGTCTGCCCAGCTATGTGACATGCTTTAACTCCCCAAAGCCACATATCAGACAGACATTACAGAGGAATGAAAAAGACAAACAAAAAAAAGGCACAGAGACTCAAGAGAAAAGCAAAGATCAAGCTTGATCCAGAAAGAGAGAGCACTATTAATTTCACCCATCTTACCAGAAGTTTCATCATAGCGGTCCTTGTCTGCATGCACACACACTGGGATTAACTCACACCCACACGTGCACATGCGCACGCACGCACACACACACACACACACCAGTTTCTAACATTTCTGAATGTGAGTGAGAACAGGCGGGTTTTCAGAGGAGTCCCAGATGATCCCTGCATATCCTGAAAGCACAGGAATGTGGGTCAGAAGAAAAGAAAGGCTGTCCTGAGATCAGATCACTGCTGGACACATACAGTGCAGTCTCTGTGTAAGCTGTGGATGAATCTGTCTCTGTGTCAGTGAAGCACACGGGCTTTGTTAAGCTGTGCCGAGAGCTGATCTAATGACAGCTGTGCTGCTCTGAAACACAGTGCGGCTTCTGTGTGGAGAACCGAGCCGAGCTGATCTGTGGTCAGTGGAATCGTCTCTGAGAGAGCTCTTTTACAATCGGTTAAACCGTTAGAATACACAGTCCAACCCGTTACCACTTATAAACAGCGTATTTTTTTTACAATTTCAAAAACAAACATCGTGTGAGTGTGCATGCCCATTTGTTTATGAAGGTGGGTCTTACAGAAGAACTAACAGTGCATGGTAGGGCTGCCACGTCTGTGTTTTAGTGTTCAGGTGAATTCTGTGGCCTTTAATTCTGTACCTGATAATAACACTGTGCTCATATTGCATAAACCACCAAAAGGGAAAACTGTAAAAAGGCTCAATTTGATTGTAAATTTAAATTTTTCATATATATATGACCAATGGGCCTCATTTATCATTGCTCATTGCTCTTCGTACTCGTGTGCGTATTTTGATCACCTGAGCTTCCCGACACAGCTCACTTTAATGACGCCCACAAAACTCCATAAAAGGTCAAGTGGACAGGCAGCTAGGAACACGAAAAGAATGACCAGGGTAAAGTCTGAAAGGCAGAAGTGGATGTTATTTTTTTACTCACTTTTATGTCAATAAACATATTTAATAATAATAATAATAATAATAATAATAATAATAATAATAAGCAAGAGCCAAATCTATCAGCTGCGGTGTTCACGGCTTACAGCTCTGTGCAGACAGACTGGCCTGTCCTCCGTTTATACACCACCGTTTCTTTTGCTACAGATTTATGGTTTTGTGTTTGCTCACTTTCTTTATTTGTTTTAATTCTTTAATTAATGCCAATAATATAAAATGACTAGTTTTCACAAAATGGTCTCGATGGTGCTCTTACTCGACCAAGTGAACTAGCATGAGGATGTATTTTTGATAGAGACTCTAAAGCACTTCTATAAGTCGCTCTGATTAAAGGCATCATGCTGTAAATGTAAGAAAAGTAAGCAGCTTAACCTCAACAGAATATTCCAGATAAAAATGCGTAGTAATCCATGCAAAAGATATGATTTGAAGTCAATCAAGTCATGGTATACTTTAGTTAGTCTTCTTATGAGTAAATTCACACACACTCAGGAGCACGAGTAAGATACGAACATTTTTCTGAATATACAAATTTCCATGAATAACACATTTCTTGTGTAAATGCTTGTACAAACAATTTCCGAATAAATCTGTTTATATCCAGCTTGATAAATATTTTTGACACTGCTTATGGATTGTCTTTTTGTCCACAACTTTCCCTCCAAGTGACACAAATGGTACATGGGCAAAACATTCAATTTCTAATGTTTCAATAGACTTGTATTAGGTGACTAAAAGTAGAACACAGGATCATGGGCACGATAAATCAAGATCCCACATGTGTGCATGTGTACAGCTTTATTAACTGCATGCTAATTTCTTGCGCATGACCACACACCCGCATGCTATCTGGGGTCTGAACAATGCACATGCAATACAGTGCTAATTGTCTGGCTAGCACGCACCAAGCTGAATTCTTCAAATGGCCCAACCCACCCACTCACCCACCCACCCACACACACACACACACACACACACACACACCTCAGTGGTCAATGTGAGAAACACCATGAATATCACCAAGATCCAAGCTCGGATCTCACTCCAAGTTTTATCATGTACATTAAATCTGTTGGGGTGGTAACTGTTAACTAAAAGCCAAAGGCACCAGACCTCCAAGCCAACACAAATACAACACACCAACTCATTCATGCCAAGCTGACTCAAGGACAATGGTAACTGAATCCAAGAAAAGTATAATGTATGAAAGTGATTGTCCAAATGCTGGGGGTTTTCAATACGTCACCCCCACTACAGAGCTGAGATCAGCAACCAGGGCCAAACAGTACGTCATTTTAACCTGTGTACAATGCACATGTTAAAAATTATATCCTTCCATGACCACAGTCAGCTACAGAAACCATGATCTCAGTACTAGGGATGTAACAAAATATGAATAGATTAGTTGTAAAATTAGACTACTCTAGACCAGACTAGAAGATGGACTGTTTGTTTTTTTAGAGGTGTGACTGGGATCTCACGGGACATGGGAAACAAACAGCATGTTCGTTAACATGAACAGCATCTCCAGCATCCTTAGTACCTGCCTGGTCAGGGTCACAGTGGTTTAAGTTAAGCTAATAGTTTGTTTTGGGAAGCAGAACAAAATACAGAAAATATTACAAAATACATAAAAGTCATTAATACATAAAAATACAAAATACATAAAAGAATTGCATTTGCATCCAAATCAGTCACATTATATTCTTACGAATAACCCGAGATGGTGGCAGACAGAAATGAACGGACACTGAGCTCTATACTGACATCTGCTGGACAATACATTTTTTACACCACTAAATCTTATGGTTTGCGTAGTGTTGAAAAAAACAACCAAAAAAAAACATGTTCAGGGTGTTTTCCTCATTTATTGAAAAAAATGTTGTTTTTTTTCCTTTTTTTGTGGATTTTGGATTCTGTGCCATCACTACAGTATCTAAAAGTCAATGATACCAAACACCAGAGGTAAAACAAAAAAAAAAATTATGATGGTATAATACTGCAAAAACTAAATCTGTGGCAAAATGTTCAAATGCCTTAAGAGTCCATATATATATATATATATTTTTTTTTTTGTGTGTTCAGATACTTACTAGCGATATTACTTGATACACCCATCGTGACATAGTCAGAACTGTGTAGCAGCAGACAGACGACAGTGAGGAGTATTACGTCTCACTCTTGCTGTTCACATGTGTTAAAGTTTAGATTTGTTCGGAATTTAGATCAGCTCCTTGACTTTGTCTGATGTGGAGAGAGGCAGTGTTTGAACGTCTAAAGAGCAGAAAGTAGAGATTTCTCTTTCAAGCCGAGGCGAGAGATTACTGATGTGAGATAGAGAAAAGGGGCGGGGCTTCCAGAGAGTTAGCTGAATTAAGAGTTCAGAACACCTACACAACTGTCAGTCATTCCAGATTCATATGCTGATTAGATCATCTGTTGTTTTTATTGGAGGGGAAAAAGGGAGACTGCGCTTTTGGCAGATTTTGGAGAGAGAACATGTTCATCAGTGAAGTTATGGTGTGTTAAATATGACAGAGGACACACCCCTTAACAAAAGAGCACACACTTTCTTCAGAATCGATTAACATGTGACCACTCACCACGGTCTAATGACGTTAGATATATACACTATGTAAGGCCGATATACACACACACACACACACCCACACACACACCTGACTGTGTGCGGTACTTACATTGCAGGTGGAGGGCAGGTTAACAGTGGGACTGGATCCATCAGCACACTCTGCAGTGTCTGAACTGGTGCTCAACTGCCTGCTCCTCTCATACTCCTTAAGCTACGGAGAACAAGAGGTCAGAGAGAGCCGCCCACACATCCACGACACACACACACACACACAACACACATACACACACATATACACACATACACACATAATGCTTACCCAAAATCCAATTTATAAAATAAATACAATATGCAAATATAAGAACAGAGCACTACACTAAATTCGCTTTCAGAATGCACTACACTACACTACACACACACACACACAATACAACTTAAGAGAATTAAGAACAATAAATAGGGAAGTGTCTTCAGAAAGTAGTACACGTTAAACAAAAATAATGACCGCCACATTCTAGATATTCAAGTACATGTACAGCCAACTGTCCACTGAGGCTTAGCATTGATTCAGCCAAAGGTGTAGAGATCAGCGGAAATCAAACAGGATTTGCATCACTGAGGTAACAGCGTATATATTTAAGAATGCATGAGAGACAAAGTCCATATTCTCGGCCATGAAACTGTTATTTTGTTCTCTTCAATCTGTGATATTAAGACCTGTTACAAAAGCATCTGCCTTGGAAGAAGAATCAATGCTGGCCTTGTAGAGAGAGGAAAACACGCTCCACAATGTGTGGGGGTTACGCGCTCTCAGAGCAATCAGTGAAAGAGGGAGAGAGAGAAAAAGAGTGTATATGACCATCAGCTTGAAGACTACTCACCCAGACATACAGTATGAAAAGCAATGAAAACAATGGCTTGAATGCTTATTCAGCTAACAGGATGAATGAAACACCACTCCCTGTATGAGTAAAAAGCTGACCACAAGCATGTTTCCCACAGGAGCCTCCCTACACTGTGCCTGGAGACGAGTGTGTGTGTGTGTGTGTGTGTGGGTGTGTGTGTGGGTGGGTGAACTGCAGTAAGTGTTAGAACTGTTAGTCTGGGTGAGTACGGTTAGTGAACAGGAGCAGAGCTGATGATGCAGCAGCAAGACTGGCGATGATGTCGGGTTTGGCTTTTACCCGAGATAGCGCCTCCTCCACTGTGATCATCTTCTCTTTGACCATCATCATCAGCTGGATACGCTCTTCGTCGCTCATGGTGATCTCGCTGGCCACATAGCCGATGTCCTCTCCTAGCACAATCAGAACTGTTACACTGATGAAGAGAAAGGAAAAGTAGGGGAGAGCAGAGAACGACAAAAAAATCCAGCTACCTTTCGAGCTCTGTCGCATGAGCCCTTTCTGGGATTTTCTGAAGTTTTGCCAGAAAGATTTGTTCTTCTTCTTGCTATCCCATTTTCCTGTAAGACGAGAGTGAAAAATTCAGGTCAGCGCTGCCGCAACATGATGGCTGGTTACGACACTGAATCTTTTCTTACAAAAGTCCACTTAAAAAAACATGTGGATGCCAAAAAATTTTTCTTAAAAGAGAGCGGGATTAGCCATTTACACCAGCCAAGTAGGAAAAACCCGAATCAGCATCTTTGAACATCTTTGATCTCCTGTTTCTGAACTGTTTGTTTTTAATGAATAATTAAGAAAGATAGTGAGCCATCAAACGAACATTTCTGAATGTGAACTTCAGAGATCTTGGTTTGTAATAACACTGAGATAGAAGTTGTGTTACTGTTTCGCACTTTCTGATGGATATCATGTTCACATTAATGTATTTTTACAAATCGAGTAACACTAAAATTGGCCGTGCTCTCAGGGAGGGAGGTGTGGCATACTCTCTCTCCCCAATTAATCACAGCAACACTAGGCAATCATGGGTGTCTCTGAGCTCTATAATGCACAGAAGTGGGCGAATAGCGCTTTCCTCCGAGTGTGTTACACTGCCCCTGATGTTGGACGAGCAGCAGATCGAAAAGATGCAGTCAGCTGGCTTCACGTGCCTCAGAGCAAGCAGGTGATAGCCTTCACCGCGACTGGTAGCTGTTGTGTAATTGAGGAGATCTTTCAAAGTAATAGTCAATAAGCCCAATCCAGACATTGTTAAATTTGCAAGTGCTGTATTTTTGGGGTTGATTAAACTCACCTGAGCCATCTTCAGAGTTGGACTTGTGCAGAGGGATCCTGAGAAGAGAAAAGACAGGAATTACAGTGACCTTTAGGAACTCATGACAAACACCACTATCGGATTCAAACTTTTGGCAATCGACATTACAGACATACGTTTCTGTCCAAGAGCAATTCTTGTCAAATTGTAAGGCGCCAGTTGCACAGTGCGCCATTAGGGGGCAGTGCAGACCTGCGCAGCCTCCAGACCCCAGGCTCCTGAGGCTCGGAAGGCACTGGCAAGTTAATACTGAGACCAGATGTGACCATGAGGAGGAGTTTGAGACAGCGGGACAGATGCTCACTGCCCGCTTACACTCAGACCTCACTTCTCAGGGCAACAGGAAAACATAATAACGACGTACAGGCCTCTGGAAACACACAGAGACACAATATCCTGGCTTTGAGTTTGAGAATATGAGCTTATATACAAGAATACGAGCATGTGTGTGTGTGTGTGTGTGTGTGTCAAAATGCATTCATTTCTAGAGATATTTTAAGTAGATGTTAAATGTTCGCCTATCTTCCTGTGTTACTGAAGTGATGAAAAAATGTAAGAGGCAAACAAGAAAACAAAATAAGAGAGGAATGAGTCAGAAGCAAGTGCAAGGAACACCCTGTGGAAACCTGCTGAGGACCAGCCGCTAAACGGAAAGTGTCTTCAATGTGTGTACAAACACTCGAAAGTGAAAAGGTCTGGTTTGCTCATATGGGTGGACTTTCTCACATCCGAGATAAAAACCACCTTAGCATTAAACACTCACGAAAACACTGTCACTGTATCATAAATAATATGTCAAACAACATGTCATATAAATATCATATCTTGATTCTCAAAGGCATTTCTACGATACATGCTATGGATCACAATATTTATAGCTGTGCTCAGAAACTCCCAGCAAAACAGCTTTAAAAAGGTTTTTAAAAAAATGCAATTAAATATATATTTAACACATTTGTTTAGTATGAATAAAAATTCTAATCAATTTATTCGAATCAATTTGTTTTTATTTTCAACAGTGAAAAATAAAAACAGTTTCACAAATTTTAACTTCATATCAGCTGCTTCCCGTCAAATATAGTAAATTTTTATAACAATGTAATCACGATATCTCAGAAAAAAAAATATTGTGACGTAGCTTATCACAATATGGCTATTATATCATTATATCCCCAGCCCTAATAGACACCCTTAAAGATACTTATCTAAAATGTTTGAAATGTTTGTATTAAAGTATTACACCCAGAATATTTTAGCCTAAATCCTGGCTGCCAGGTGTGTGTGTGTTAGTGACGTCCTGCTTAAACATTTAGGAACTGTGCTGAGAGCTTAAAACTCCGAGTGATGACAGAGTTTCAAAATGAGAGCCTTACAGGTTTTGAGCATATTTACATGCGTAAAGTATTAATGAGAACCAGAAAGAGACAAACACAGACAAACACAGCTGTTAACAAACGGCAGGAGTCGTGTTGTCGGGGAAATGTAATGCCCGAGGCGGATGTTCTTGTCTCCTAGTTGTAAACTTCACAAAAAAAAACATTACACAAAAGATGTCGACACAAACTAACTCCATTACATGTACACTTTAGTCTAACACATCAGTGTGGCTCGAAAATACTGTGTGTATGTGTGTGTGTGCTGGGGGTGAATTGGAGGTTAAAAAGTTTAATGCTTTTTATGAAAGCAGTGTTGCCATGGCAACATAATGATATGATAATTGATGAGGCCCCACTCTTCATCACTATGCTCTGTCTCCCTGTTCTATTCGCCCAACACACACACGCATGCGCATCCAGCCGGGGGGATAGGGCGGGGGTATGGCCTTGGGGGGTGGGGGGTGGGTGGTGGGGGGGAGGCTGATGGCAGTAGGCATGCTGTTTCTATGTAAAGGACCTCTGCTGAATAGCAGCTTAAGGGCCTTTTCACCAGCTTTACTATTTACAGAGCCAACCACAGACCCACAGCCCGACTTTACACTTTCATCCACTGCCAGGAATGCTGTGTGTTAGGAGTTGACTGACAAAATGATGCCTGATAACATAATCATGCTTACTGATGATACTGCTAAACCAGGCTGGGCAGCTTAATGCACACTGCAGTAACCATTCAGAATTCCACCAACAGCTACAACTTGACTGACAAAACGTCAGCAGTAACCTTTATAACGACCCAAAACTCGTTAGTTTTGATCTTGACGATTGCCATGGTCATGCATGAGAGCATAACTTCCTGTAAGTTTATAAATTTAAAGAGATATCATTAGTATTTTATCTGCATCTATATCGGTAAGTCTGTGAAACTGGCATTGTCAGCCAGCTGATCTATTACTCAGGGCCTGGTAGCTGCATGCGGCGTTTAGTGATCAATCGGAAATATATTAGCAAGACGCAAGTGTGGTTTTCCTCCCACTTAATAGCGCATAAGTACATTAAAGCCAATTTTTTAAACTGGCCACATTTCCAGGAAGTGGGCTGACTTCCTGGTCGTTGATTTGACAGATCCCAGAATGCACCGGGTGTCCTGTATGAGAGAGCTTTAAGCGTCGTCCAACTGAGTAGCCACACACACACACACACACAGAAAGCGGCGTCAGTCGTGCCCCAGGGAAGTGACGAGAGGATGGCCTTCAGTAGAGGTCAGGGCTAATGGAGGGGACAAGAAGGATTTCCTCCGAATCCACTGACAGAAAATTGGTCCATTTGCTGCAATCAGCTGCACTATAGCGCTGAAGTGTGTATGATGATTGAATCCCCACATTACTGTTAACTAAAGAAATAAAACCATCTATGCAGTCACTCAGACAGGAAGTCTGGGTAATCTCGGTGTGTTTGTTCTGTACAGGATGCTGGTGCTGATCAGTGGAGTGCTTTTAAACACATATAGCATTAGGAGCTATTATTAGCTCACACTTGCACACAGTTAGTGCTTTAACAAATACACTGAGTGTTAAGAAAGGCATCCTGACAAGTATGTTTCATGTCATTATAAAAAAAAATCCCCTGTGAGAGAGAAAGAGCAGCAGGGACGGGGAGAGGCACAGCAGTTATTTACTCTATGAGCCTGATTGCTAGCTAGTATCTTCTGACTGTAGAGAAGCTGAGAGGAGGAGCAGTCGAAATGGCTAGCATACAACACACGATTTACTCCAGTATACGATTTATTTGCCTTTAAACTGAATTCTTTTAATAAAGTGAAAAAAGTGTGAAAATGGGTTGCATGTGTATTAGCTTTCACTACATACTTACATATCTCCTTTTTACTATTTAAACACAACTTACGTATATAACACACTAAATTTGATTTACATTTTATATGCCAGGCTTCGTATTAGATATTACCAGATTAGCAGTGGAAGCTAACTGCACTATCTCTGCTACTTCTTTCCAAGCTTTATTTATTTTTGTAACATCTCCATACACATTTAATGATAAGATGAAACCACAGTACAGAGGAACTAATTGCAGGTAGGAACTGAAGCTGTGAGAGGGGGAATGAAAAAATGTTGTACCACACACGCCATGAAGAATCATTCGAGCTAGTGGTTGGGAATGGTTGCATTATTGCATCATACCTAATTTGCATAAAGTGGGAACAAATTTCACACGTCGCTGTAATCGTGGCTGTGCATCACACGCGTACATAGACAGTGAAAGGCACAGTGAAAGGCACAAAGCACATGATCATATCAGCCCCCTACAGAGTGGCCAGTCCTCAAGAATACAGTAATGCTGCTTATAAAACACTAGCTCCACTAACTCTATCACTTAACCATGGTCTGTGTTGGTTTCTGTTGACTATTTTCCGGCATTTAACTACTCTGAACAAAACGAAAAAAAAAAACATAAATCCAAAAAAAAATCTTGTGAAAATGTACAATTATCACATGCACATAATTGTTCACAAGATTTTTTTTTTTTTTTTAAAGAAAAGGGCATGGTGTAATTTATTTTTTGTAATCATCACACATGCACCACTTGCGTTCTCTTTTTCGGGAAAAACAACAAATGTTCTCATGCGTACCACCTACTTTCCCAGGCATAATTACCTAAAGACATTATATCATCCTTTTCTTTTAGAAACAAACTTGTGAAAACACAAAATTATCTCGTGCCATGCAATAGTTTTCACTTTCCATGATTTTTTTTTTTTTACTAGTATGCATGTTTTTTTGTTGTTGTTTTTTTGCAAAGTTCTCTTCAGTAGCTCTGTACAGGTATCACACCGGTAACACTGAACAAATCTGGAGCCGCATCGAAGCTGTAGCCGACCTGCTGTTATAGGAGCCATACGCAGCCCGTGCTCCTCTTTATCAGGAGCTAAAAGGAGTTTTGCTCTATCAGTGGTTTTAACATTGCATGTCAGCAGTTAATAACATTAATGAACTATTTGTAGTACTAATATAGATCTGGAAGCATGAATGAGGTCAGCATGAAGCTATTAAGCACGAAAGTCAGATATATCTATATCATTTGGTCATTTTTGACCTTTTGTAGTGAGCGTTTGACTAATTTCCTGTGTTCTGTGCTCATTCTGCATCCTATTTGAGTCATCCAGAAGCCTCTGTTGCTCTCGCTCACTTCCTCTCACTCTCTAATCAGCAGCTCCATCTTAAACATTTCAAGACAATAGGAGGAAGGAAGGAAGCCTGGAAGCACCTACAATGCTGGACGTGGACATGCATTTCGGTGCAGTGTGCACACACAGACACGCAGCGCATGTGTGTTTTGTGTGTATGTAGAGGGCGGTGAGGCTAAAAATGGCTGCTACGAGTTCTAATTATTGATCATTTTCCCATAACAGCACCCTCTACCATGATTTACATCATGAGATACATCCTTACAGACATTATTACGGTTGCAAGGTGCGCTTACTTTCTTTCTGTTTCTGGCGTAGACACCTGACTGCTGAAGCTGAGGGACTCCTGCGGATAGAAACAAAAATGCACTTACTAAAAAGCCTAAGTGAACTTACTTTATTCATTTAAGCAGCTGATATTGCATGAATACTACAAAAAATGATATCTGAACAAGTAGAAGTATCTTCAGTATAGGCAAATGTATCAAATGTTTATTGTGTTTCTTATTAAACAGTTAACACTTTTAAGCCTATTTCTAAACATTTCACTAACTTTAAGCTTGAAATTCTTTTCTTCTGTTTGCAAATTCCTTATTTCAGCATTTAGTTCCAGAAAGAAGCAAAATCATCTGCCAATAAAACCTGAAATGACTAAAAATGCCTAGAATAATCATGTATTTGTTATATAATAATCTTACAGTGAAACTTTTACATGTCCTTTATTCAAGATCTTGCACTTCCATTATATGTGAGTTGAGATCAAATATGTTTTCCAAATCAGTGATTGTGATGCTGATGATATGAGTTATAGGTGCACACACCTGGATCTCAGAGTTCTGATGGAGGGAACTGGAGTCTGCTTTTTCCTGGAATACAGAAAGAAAGAGAGAGAGAGAGAGAGAGAGAGAGATTAGCTAGATTAGTTAAACATCCACCCCCTCATACACACATGCACAACACAATCACCAATATACTCTCACACAATGCAACAAAAGCACACTCAGACAAACACACACACACACACACCCTACTGAATGACGTGGAAAATCCTGACAGACTTGCAGAGCTGCGTGAAAGATTCCTAGGTCTGATAAGGAAAGATTTCATAAATAAATAAAGCAAACCTACCAGAATGACAACATAAGTGCACATAAGTGACTAGTAACTTAACACTACAGTTCAGTCAGAAAGGAAGAGACATCCAGAAGTCTGGAAAAGCTGCTTAGGCAAGAGTGTTAATAATAACACCTTATAAACACGCTTTATATAAATATGCTCAAAGTCCTACTCTTCGCTGAAGTGGAAAGTATTCTCAGACATCCCCTACATCATCATCATCATCATCATCTCAGTGTTTCCCTTTCTCATCTTCGGAACAATGTTTACAGTGTCTTTTATCTGGCACACCAACACAACATCCGAAAGGCCGCTCCCGTCTCTGTGAACGCATTTCCCCAGCTCAGCTCTGAACTGCATTTGAATTAGCTTTAAATATTCTGAGCGTGAGTGTGTGAGAGACAGTGTGTGTATACAGGCGTCTGCATGTTTGAGGACGCACTATGCTCGTTTACTCTTCCGTCCTGTGTTGCAGCAAAATGGCCACAGATGTGTTTTATTATCTCTCTGTCATTATGGTTATGGTCTCTCTGTTTCGTGCCCACTATAAACCCTGCTGCAGGATCTAAAAGTGACTGACTGCAGCTTTATTTTCTTCCTCTCACTGCCATAACAAACTTACTGGCCACAAACCTGACTCGCTTTGACTCAAGAATCAGATGAAAAAAAAAGGAAGCATGGCTGAAATTTTGGGCAACTAAACATACAACATTTCTTTCTGGGTTCTCATTGCCATTTTTGGTCTCATGATCTTTTTTTTTTTGTTTCAGAAAATGAATGGAATTATTTCACTCCTCTTGAACAAAGCACAAATATTTCTGCAAAGACTACTGGACATTCTGCACTGGTCTACTGCACAGTCAGTGCTCATTTTCAATTCAGTTTTATTTGTCTAGTGCTTTTAACAATAGAGACTGTCTCAAAATAATCTTTACAGAAATCTGGATGTATATTTTGATCCCTAATGAGCAATTCAGATGCGACAGAGGCAAGAAAAAACTCCCTGAGACAACATGAGGAAGAAACCGGACTCAAGGATCCCATCCTCTTCTGGGAGAGTGTGATCATAAATTTAGGCTGTAGAGAGAAAAGGGAAACAGTGCTGAATGTGTTGATAGAATAAGAGTCCTGGAATTAGCTTTAGACAGTCTTTATGATCACAGCAGGAGTGCATACGTTACAGTTTAGGATGTGAACGCACACGTTCAAATGCTCCCTGTACGTTTTGGGATAGAGTCAGTTTATCAGAATAACTGGAACGAAGCATGAAGAAACATAAAGAAATGATAAATAGTAATAATTTGCTATCTAATTAAAGCAAACTAGGGATCAAGACACAATGCTGGGTCACTTGATTTACAAATAGGGTCACAATCTCCCTTTCTTCTTTCGTTTCCTTTCATTTATTTTACATATTAATATTCAAAATATCAAAACCTGATTTTGTGCGCTAAAATTTTAAAATGTTGGGGTTCTTTAAATTAATGTTAAATTTTGGCTGCATTTAGTAAATAGTGTACACATCATTTTTGTCTTTTTCCCTATCCTGAAACGCTGCATTATTGTAGTTCAGCAATAAAAATGGACATATTTCCCTGTTCATCTACCACCGCTAAACAAACTAGTGTCATGTCTCAAATCACATACTTATGTACTATTATAGACCATTATTGAGTACTAACCAGGTTTCCTATTACAGCTAGTGTATTAAGTAAAATTTAAAAAGCTCTCCTGTAGTGGTGGCTGAACTTTTAAGGCTCTGGGTTACTGATCAGAAGGTCACGGGTTCAAGCCCTAGCATTGACAAGCTGCTGCTCTTGGGCTCATGAGCAAGGCCCTTAACCATCTGCTCCAGGGCACCGTGCCATGTCTGACCCTGCGCTCTGACCCCCAACTTCCTAGCAAGCTTGGATTTGCGAAAAACTGCATATCATTGACTCTGTACTCGTACCCTGCACAATGACAATAAGGTTTAATCTAATCTAATGTAGCCTTCAAACCTACTGAAAGGTCTGTATTGTGTAGCAGTCATCTGGGCTTTCTAGATTAGTAAATACTTTTGAGTGTTTTCATTCTGAGACGCAGCTGAAGACAACAATCACAATGATGGCGGAAAGTTTTAAGTTTTACGCGAGACGCCAGCGTGTTTAACATCACTGTGCATGAATTCACTAACCATTTAACAGTTCGACTTAGAAATCTGACGAACAGGGATGATTTGCTCAGACGTGCCGTTTAGTGAATGTCATTTTTAAATCCTCCAGATGTACATAAGATATGCAGCGAGTGTGTGAACAATGCGGCCGCTGCTTCATACGCCAAATATAAACCAGACCCCTCCGCACGGATTATTTTCCTGTAACAGCACGACACTTCCCACTGGTAAGACTGGTAGACTGGTAAATCAGTGCAAGAAATATTCTTCCGGGTTTAGTCACTTACCTTACCACATACGTATAGGTAAACATATGTTAGTGACATAATAAAATGTTCAAACGCTACAGTAGTTCTATATTATAAATCTGGAATTAAAAAAATGTAGGGTGGGCAAGGCTTGAGGTCACAGAAAATATCCATTTGGGGTTGGATGCCCAAAAGGCCTGGGAACTCCTGGGTTAAAGGGACTTTCAGAAAAAGCCTGAAATGGAGTAACGTCAAAATCTTATAATCTGTGTGCAGATAAGATTCCATGGATTGACTAATTTCATTAAAGATGGCTGCTATCTGTGAAATTTACAAGACATTAGATAGTAGACACTAACTAACTTTGCCTGGATATAACAGCCACCCGCTGTAGTGTGTGTGTGTGTGTGTGTGTGTGTGTGTGTGTATAAAACCTCAGTGAACTTTATTGCATTTTCATTTTCAGTTTAGATTCTCATTTATCAGGTACCCACCCTCTGAGGAAAACAAAAAAGTGTGTGTGTGTGTGTGTGTGTGTGTCACTCAGTATGTCTGCTTTAGCCCTCAGCAGTGTGTTAGGTAAAGTCAGGAAGCTTTGAAGCAATAAATCTGTGCTGTAAACTTGTAGATCTGCTTGACATTGAAAACACACACACACTCATACACACACACATACACAGAGACACACAGCCATTCCTTAACAACCCACATGGAGGATTATTTTCTGTTTTTTTTTTTTTTTTTTTTTAAACTCTGCTAGATCAGCATCAGCCTTGGTGCCATGCCCCCATGGCACTCACACACACACACAAACACACACACACAGAGGGCTGTCTATATAAATCATGGTTGGTGGTGTCATCCAAAACACACATTTACACACACACACACACACACACACACACAAACTGCACAAAGATGTTCTGTTCCTTGCTGCACTCGATGACATGGAGGCAGACGGGAGATGAGTACACAAACAAACACACACACAAAATACTCCATAATAAACTGTTTATTACTTAGGCAGTGTCAGAGCGTGTTAGCCTCCAGCGCTGGACAGGATGGCCGCTGGGGAGCTTTGGTGATGTAGGAACACGGAGCGCATCGGGCCAATATAGTGATTCTGAGTCTCTATACTGTGGCTTAATCACTTAATCAATGTAATCATCACAGGATCAGCCAAACAAAAACACACAACCGTTTCTGGGACTAATTTAAACGTCAATAAAAAAAATATGAAAAATAAGGACATCCCTTCTTTCGTGGGGCTTTATCAATCCTGCTTATGTACAAACACAATCACGAAAAAAGACACAATGCGAGCCAAATAACCATCTTATAATGAAGTGTGTGTTTTCTTTTGACAGCACAGGAAGGGAAAGAGAGAGTGGGAGAAGAAGTGAGAACACACACAGTGTCCATCTGTAAAAACAGAACACGAGGACACAGAGAAGCTTCAGAGTGTGGGAGGTGCTGTGGGTGGATGTGGTTGGGGTTAAATTAATAGAGACTCCAGTCAGGAGAGACCACAGGTGGGTTAACAGGAAGAGGTAAAGAGCCAGCATTACCTAAACACTAGAGCACATGACTAATCATTAAATCCCCACCCACCATCCTGCAGCCCCCCCTTCCCCCAAACACACACACACCGATCACATGAAAGTACCTGTCAAAGCAGGTGAGTTTTCTGGAGGTGGTGGGGTGTGGAATCATCTTCCATGTGAAACTGATGTTATATGAAATGAATTCTGTGTTCGATTAACTCATGATTTTCTGACCTCCAACTTTTATAAAAAAACAAACAAACAAACAAAAAAAACCAAAGAAGATGCCACCACAACTCGGGAACTTGGGATAGTCTCCTCAAGTGACGTCAAATCAAAATGGCAGCTCCAGGCATTAATAGTAAACAAAGCACCTTGTACCTTTACATGATGTTAGCTAGCTAGCTTTTTACTAAAAAAAAAAAAAAGACAAACATGGAGGCGTCTATGGTTTTTTTCCCCACTTTCTAGCTCAAAAATGACGTCATTCCAAGCTCTGAGCTCTGACTTGCCACTTCCGAGGTAAGTCGATTGCAACAGTATCCGAGTAAGTGCAAGTATGCAAGTATCCGAGTTTTCCACTGTGCTTATGGGAATGTTGCTGTTTCTAGTTAGTACTTTTTTTAATGACCGTTGTATGACGATGGTGTGCATTAACGTTCTTTCAGCTCCACCTGTTTAGTACTCTGGCGAGACGCTCCAACTAAATACAGCATTTCAGAAAGGTTGGTAATTGAATTAATGAGAGGATTGCAGATTCTGTTAACATACCATACCACAGTCTGGTGAAAAAGCGCTTTAAGAGGTGCCACTTAGTGCCAACGTGGACTGTCTATACATGTGGTCAGCTCATGTCCTTGTCCCTTTGCAGTGACCTCAATAAATGAGTTATTCCACAGGGATGCAGTAGTGGTCCTTCAGGGAGGGAAAGGGGCTCAACATCCTCTACGGTTTACGCTAAATAAACTTTTGTGGGGTTTTTTTTCATCAGTCCTTGAAAAAAGAATTTAGTTTATAATATAAAATTTGTACAAAGGATTAAAAATTGCATTTGTTCCAAAAATCACTTTTTCCTGTTTCCTGGCTCAAACAGCATCACATGAATATAATCGTAACCACTGATTATGGCCACATGCCTAGTGATTATTGAGTAAGTAAGTAAATATTTTAGCTGGTGTCTAAGCTGGAGATGACACCGCCCAGTCGGACACACCATTCCCACACACATGTCTGGTGTGTCTCCATATCTTCATAAACTTTTCCAGTTTTAAACATGAGTGAACTTGAGCTGTCCCGGAAAAGGAAACAAAACAAAACACTACAACATGCCTGAACCTGAAATGCACAGCCTGGTGGATGAAGAAAGTTGGGGAAGAGCAACATACACCAAAGAGTGTGACGAGAGACGCCTCTGAGCGAAGGAAGGAGTATAAGCCATTCCCTCTGAAATTCTCATTGGCTGTATCATCCTCAGGACCCCTGTTTCTGCCAAACATAAAAATGATTAAAGGGAAACAAGTTAAACAGGCCAGCTTAGGTTATGGATCATTAATGCTGGAGCAGTGACTTGAGGTAGATAACAGGGACTGCTTCCACATGTCTGTCTGCAGCAAACACACACACACACACACATAACTTAAGGCTGAATTATACTTGCTACTTGAACTACTTGTGCAAACGTAAGATGGCTGCCACGCATTTCCTGCGGTCGCCTGGAGTGTCGCTTATGGCCGTCCTCAGAAATAATCAGTGGGGACAGTGTAGCACCATGTGACACGGTGTCTCAAATCACATACGTATGTACTATTCTAGAACGTTGAGCACTAACATTAACCGGTTTTTGCATTCTGAAAACCTCTCACACAGCCTTCAAACCTGCCAAAGGTCTGACTTCAGAATTTTCTGGATTAGTCAATACATTTTTGAATGTAAGGTCAGAGTTTTGGATTTGAGACACAGCTCATGACAACAATCACAATGAGGACAAAGTTTTAAAGATAAACAGAGCTTGTCAATGTGATTAACGTCGTTGTGCATGAAATCGCTAAACATTTTACAGTTCGACTTGGAAACCTGATGGACAGGTATGTTTTGGGTTGGTGAATGTACAAAATGTGTAAAGTGAGCAGAGTCATGCTTCAACTATAAACTGGCCTTCACTATCCTCGTAAGGACGTTCAACTGTTATAATTATGAATGCATCTAATTAACATTAAGACAAATGTCACCACGAGGTCAAAAATGTCAGATCATTTAGGGTGACATTTGACACCAATTGGCAAAATGGCTTCTTAAGCATTACTGTTAACTTGTATTATAGTTCAGTTTATTATGTATTATGATGCATTGCTGTACTCAATCTTAAAAATATATAAACAGTGCAATCTTTAGCCTCTACTTTTGGCTAAATGTTATTTTTCAGTAGTGGAAATGTTAACGCATCGCTAGAGGATGAATGATTTGATCTTACAACAGACAGAGATAGAGAGAGAGACAGGGGAGATATGGAGACAAATGGGGGATGTGGGTTGTGCAGGGTGACTGGTGTGCTCTCGGTATTGGTGTGTAATGGGGATTAACGGTATGCTCATAAGTGGGAAGGTGGAACTTGGAATTAACACCATTCACAACCCTTGTGCGGTTGAGGGCCACCTCAGTGTTCGTCTTCTGTTAGCAACAAGCTAGCCAGCTGACTGTGATGAGTGATGTATATTTACCTCCACAAAACAGTGAACTGTATAATTGGTGTTATAGATTATATATAACAGTGAACTGTATACTCGGTGTTATAGATTATATATAACAGTGAACTGTATACTCGGTGTTATAGATTATATATAACAGTGAACTGTATAATCGGTGTTATAGATTATATATAACAGTGAACTGTATACTCTGTGTTATAGATTATATATAACAGTGAACTGTATACTCGGTGTTATAGATTATATAACAGTGAACTGTATAATCAGTGTTATAGATTATATATAACAGTGAACTGTATACTCGGTGTTATAGATTATATATAACAGCGAACTGTATACTCGGTGTTATAGATTATATATAACAGTGAACTGTATAATCGGTGTTATAGATTATATATAACAGTGAACTGTATACTCGGTGTTATAGATTATATATAACAGTGAACTGTATACT
>JAKKZI010000141.1:9193-26372 GCA_037576675.1 Pangasius sanitwongsei | reverse complement strand
GTCTTGGTGCCAGAAACCACACACACCTTCAGAGGTCTTGTGGAGTCCAGGCCTCGACGTGTCAGAGCTGTTTTGGCAGCACAAGGGGAACTACACAATATTAATCAGGTGGTTTTAATGTTATGGCTGATTGGTGTATATGTGATGGATATCATGATTATGATACATATCGTGTATCATAGAAATATCTTTGAGAATTGATGACTATCGAGATGATAGTTTTGTCGTATCATCCGGCCCTAAATACAATTTTACTGTTTATTTGAAAAGGTCCAGCTTATCGTCTCTTCATATAAATATTGCCTAAGCCATATTGAATTAAACATGCCCAAAATGAGGAAATAAGGAAGTCCTGTAACGTGGGAATGGAAATAGTTACTGATGGAATGTGTTAATTTACTAATTACAGTGTAATTTTAACCAAAATGCTACGCTAAACCATCATTCGTCTATTATCTACCGACTACCTAGCTAGCTAGCTTAGCTATTAACAATAACGTTACAACACACGATTATTGTAGGGCGCGTTCACACCTAATAATCCAAGTCCACATCAGAGTGAAACTGATTCTTTAGGTTCATTTCCTGCTTGGTTTGATTCGTCTTCTCACCGCAAACAAGTAAATGAGCCAAAATGCAAAAGAGAAAACGTCTGAGGGAGATGCAGGGCTGAAAACGTCATCTCAAAGCTCGTTCACGCACTGATCAGAAACACAGCAATATAAAAAGTGAACGAAGCTTTGTGCAGAAATCACAAACATCAGTTCAGCACGGTGAATTTGTATAATTGTATAAATAACTAGTTTAAAACACTTTGGGTCGTATCCAGTGTTTATTTTCTCCTTTAGCTAGTCTAAATCTCCAGGACACGCGGCCCTTCTGCAGTGCTACAGCTCTGTGCTTTGGCTCAGATTAGCATCTGGCTCGTAGCTAAATAAAACTTTTATCGTTATTGTTTCTTTTAAGAGCTAAAAGAGCACAGCGGATATACACACACCGCATCCAGACACTTACGATCCTCCTCCAGGTCACACCTGATCACTCATCGTGCCGTCTCTGTGCTGGCAAGTTTGGAAAATCTGGTAAGTTTCGTCACCAAATACGGCCAAGCCCCGCCCACTTTTACAATGTTACAGCAACAGCCAATCACAGCCCTTTTCTGGAGCAAGGATATCTCGTTTATCCACCGCAAACACTTTCAAACGAAACTTCTAAATAACTTTTAAACAGGCGACGCCGTGAACGTTTCGGGTCCAGTAACCGCTCCGGAAAAGCTCATTGTGTACAAACCTTTGTTTATATAAAATATAATAAAAATGACCATTTACTTCACTATTTTATAGTATTTTTTTGTTCGTTCCTTATCGTACTCTAAAAGATAATAAAAATAATTTAAATTACTAATTATATTAAATATATTTTTTGTATTAATTATACAAATATTTTAAGTTTACAAAATATATTACATATTTAATCACAAAAATATACAGTATTAAATGTTTATTATTCATCATTTTATTTTTAATTTTTTTTTACTTGAAGATATTTATAGTATTGAGTTCTTTTATAAGATTATAAAATCAATAATTATTTACTTTCTTATGGCACAACAAATGGTAAAAAAAAAAATAAACGTTACATTTTATATTACATTTTATTTTTATGAAATATTATTGCTATAACTTTATTTTCACCATATTATTTTTACTTAATATAATTATATTTACAGTATATTTAAACATTTTTAATATATTTTATTAAATATTATTTACTTCCTAATGACACGACAGAATGGTGAAAATGGTGCAAGAAGCGAAACGTCAGCTCAAAAGTTTGCGCCCCCCCGTTTCTGAATGGGATATAAATCGTGGTTATTGTCCACACAGCAGCTTTAAATCTGTCAATCTAACGCCATACAGATGAAATGAGACAGAAAAGAATTAATATTCGCTCCTTCTGTGCGTCTTAAACCCATTAGCTTTAGTTTTCTGTCTTTTTTTTAAGCACATTTTCCTTAAAGGAGGTCTTTACCACCCCCAGTGCTTTCCTCCATCAGCACTTTTCCTCCTCTTTTGAGAGAAGAGCGAGAGAATAAAGCTCGCGTGCGGTCTCACTGCTGCAGCTCTGCAGAGCGTCGCTTTCCTTTGAGGTCGACATCCTTCACTTCCTGTTCTCGTCCTCCGAGAGCAATATTTCACACTCTATTGTTCACTCGACTGTTCCGAGCTCTACATTGGCCGAAAAGGGGTCAAAGGTCACTCCTTTACCATCACTCTGGCCTTTTTGACCCCTTGGCTTTTTAAGTATTATTATTATTATTATTAAGGCCCTCGATGGACGGATTAATTGTATGAAACGCAGCTCTGAGACGGGTTTTTAAAAGGTACCGAGGATGGCGATGACACTAACGGAGTTCACTCGCGCTCTGGACCCTGAAACGCTGCCCAGGATTCTGCAGATTCAGTCGGGGATTTACTTTCAAGGTACAAACAAGCAGATAACTTCGTACGCTAAATGCAGTTGGGTTTGAATCTTAAATATTTGTACTTTTAACAAAAGAAAAATTGAGAAAAATTGTCGTCGATTCCTGTTTCTCTCCACTTCGTATTTGTGGTCACTTTGGTCTCCGATTTGTATTCGTCTCCTGTGTTACAAATTAAACTGAATATTTTAGTAACATTTATTTATAAAAGTTATTTAAAGCAAACTGTTGAAATGTTTACACTGAATAAAAGAGTGACGTGCGTAAATAAACAGGAGATTTGGTACTGAGAATAATTAAGTGCTTATTTTCTCTGGTTTAATTCTTTAAGCGGCTTTTTTTTTTTTTTTTACAAGGAAACCACAACTTATTGTTCTCACACGTGCTTTGTTCTTAATTTCATCAGCTCAATAACACACCATAAAAGTTTCAAGCTAGGAATCAGCGAATAGACGCAGAAGCTGGTGTAATCTTACTCTTAAAAATAAATAAATTAATAAATAATTTATGTAATATCATAAGATGAAAATAGAAATGTTTGTGTAAAGACTATTTGCTAACACTTTACGTTTCCTTTCGGCTAAATTCAACTCGATTTGAACTTTTAAACGTTTTCTGTAATCTGCATAAATTCCATCTTTAATAAATAATCAGTAAAGTAACAAAGTAAATTAACATTTACGTTCATTGGCGTTTGCTTAAAGGCTGAATAAATCATTTCATTAGCGACTAAAAATCCATAACCCGAGAGTAAACTCATACAGATTAAAATTAAAGCATGTTCCTAAACAGTGTGTGTAAATATTGGCACCCACGTTTCAGACTTAATTATTAATTTTGCAATTTAACAAACACAAACTTATTCAATTTGTTTTTCTCCATGTTAGTCTTTGTGGACTTATTTATTTATTTATTTTTTACTCATACATGATTAAAGTTCTAAAAATAAATAAATTAAATGTTTAACGTTTAAATAAATTAAGGTTTTCTTCTAGTTAATGGACGTTGTTTCCTTCTAAAAGCAGCGATGTATCGCTATGATTTAAGCACCTTATTGCCATATTTGTAAAACGTTGCATATATGAGGCGTATTTTATATATAATTTCGTATATAATTTCGCTATACTATAATATAATTTAATTAAAAACATTTAAAATATAACCGCAGTCACGTTGTAACGTGATGGCGAGAATGAAAGCTTTGCTCGCGATCTCATTAAACTGAAAACTGCTATTCAGTTTCTAAAATGCAATAAGACCTGTTGTTGTTGTTGTTGTTGTTGTTGTGATGCTGCTTTGGGTTCAGGTTCTGTATACGAGCTCTTTGGGAGAACGTGTTGTCTCTCCACTGGAGATCTGATGAAGATCATCGATATCACCATCACCAGATTCATCGCACACACTTCAGACGGGACGGATATCAACCTATCTTTAGATTATCCAGGTATGCAGGGAGCTGGATTTGTGTGTGTGTGTGTGTGTGTGTGTGTGTGTGTGTGTGTGTGTGTGTGTGTGTGTGTGTGTGTGTGTGAGAGAGAGAGAGAGAGAGAGAGAGAGAGAGAGAGAGAGAGAGAGAGAGAGAGAGAGAGAGAGAGAGAGAGAGAGAGTGTGTGAGAGAGAGAGAGAGAGAGAGAGAGAGTGAATTTGAGTGCAAAAGTTTGCACACCCTTTACATCAAAATGATGCCATGTGATGTGTGATGTTCTTTCATTATCATAAGTAACTATTATTAATTTTTTGACAATTTTTACGCTATTAATCGTCCACTTCATAAACATTACATTTCTGGACGTGATTAAACACGGACGTTTATTCTTCCTTTATAGTCTGCGTTGATTTTTTTCAGAATCTCAGTGTCAGTTTTTAATTATTTTATTCCATTTCTTTCCTCGTGTCTTTGCATTTCTTCCATTTCTGAATGTTTACCAACAGTAAAAATTAATCTCCTTAAACACCGATATCTTTTTAGCCCTTTCTTCAGCTCTATACAGACTTTCTGCTAATATTTGCTAGTTTAGGGTGTGAGAAAGCCGACTCTTAAACACTCGAGAGTTTGAGCCTGTTTAAACTTTTCATGCCTTTAAGAAGACTTAAACTGAGAAATGAAGTAGGGCCTGCTAATGAGGATGCAAACTTTTGAGCTTTTTAATAAAGTAAATTGATGATTAAGGTTTAGAGACTAATTAATAATGCAAAAATAAATCATTAATATACAAAATAAATATGTTGTAATCAAGTTTCAATCTGAAAATATCAGTAAATGAACACGTAACATGTTCTGTAAATAAAATGAACCGCATATTATATTCATATTTATATTAATATTAGCTTATAGCTAGTTAGCATTAGTGAAACTGAGCACTCTAATATTAGAAAACAAACATCAGCAAAACAAAACCTACAGCTTGCAGCTTAGCCAAAGCCTCCAGACCATCACGCAACAAGGTACAAAACAATGTAAGTGCTGAATTTAGAAGGTTTTCTTTTGAAAGAAAATAACGTTATATTATGCGCTAAAGTGTAAATGGACACAAAGTCACACAAAGTTAGTAAAGACAAGAAGCATCAATATACGTAGCTTAGCTAGCTCTCTAGGACAGAGTTGTACAAATCAGCTACAGCTAGCACTAAACCGCGATTCATTTTAATCCACTTCTAACTTCGGCTTGCTCGGTGTTCACGCTAACAACGAGTCCACGCTTAGCCTTGCTTTCAAACAGGCACACATTTAAGCAACATAAGAACTTATAATTCATTTATCTAATGTTAGGGCAGCCATCTTTAACAACAACAACAACAGACTAGCTTTTTATCCTCAGCATAATTTGCTATTACTCCACTCATTAGGCTCTGCCTCACAAAGTTTGAAGGTGGAATTATGCAGAAAAGCTGAACACCAAACATAGATAAGATAACAGACTACATTTGGGGTGAAGGAGATCTTGTATTAATTGATATTTTACGACTCTGTGAAGAAGATAGGACGCAAAGACCTAACGAGGAATACGTTAACCAACGAAGTATCACAGACATCTGATATATTTGGGCATTGCAACGTGTTGTATAAATGAAGCTTATTATTTTTATTCAATATATTTTTTTGAAACTCCAGGCATTTATGAAATAATTAAGACTTTTCAGATTTTGTTAATTATCCGTCTCAAAAATGTTGTGTTTGTGTAAAAGGTCTCTTTAGGATTGTAGCAGACACTGAGCCTTATCTAAGCATCCAAGAAATCGTGCACTCGCTGAAGATCGGATCTCACGTACTCGGCCAGCCGACGTTCCTGTCCTCGGCTAAAATTGCCCTCCCACAAGGCTCGCTGAAGAAGCGAGAGGTCTTCCGAATGACCTCCGTCGTGCACGAACTCGATGGCGGCGAAGGCCACGTTGTATGCGAGGTTCTTCATCGAGATCCGAAGTTCTGCTTCACGCTCAATCTCTCGCAGCAAGGGAATTTCATGGAGTGTGAGGATGATCAGTTTTACACACTCCAAGAGCTCGCCAAGTGGAAAATCCCTAATGGAAGGAAGAGAATCGTGACTGTAGTGAAAGACCTGCCCGTGAAGGATTTGCTGTTTTCCAATTTGCTGGAAAACGTGTGTGGAGAGTTGACGTTAACTCCTGTGTACGAGTTACAAGCTGTTATGTCGGGTAAGTAACAAGCTTCTTATTTAAACACTGTGTAGGAGCAGATCGAGGGCTTGATGTGTAAGGGACACTTCAACTCAGGAAGCACTGTTATTAGCTGATTAGTTGAATCAGGTTTTGGAAGCACTAAAATATGGAGGACAGGGGATACTCCAGGACCATGGTTGGGAACCTGTTGTCCCGGGGTTACGCACAGACCCCTAACAAGCAAGCCAGAGTTAATGGTTTCAAGGACCTCCGACCTCTCGAGCTGGCGTAAGGAATCAATCTTGACTTTTCTGGTCAAATCTGGATGGCGGGATTCTGATATTAAGCTCCAAAAGTACTTGGATAGTCGAGAACGTGAACGAGATGTGAACGGCACTGGCTGTGCTGAAAATATACCGAATGTGTAGCACAAGACAGGTTTATCATGACAGCAGGTATTTCAGGAAGTACAAGTCCATGATTGTTGAAGGGGCAACCAGGTGAGATTATCTACAGCAGCAGAAAGCTGAATTCTGTGGAAATTGCTCCAACATGAAGAAGCAAAGCAGGAGGAACAGAAGGAGCAGAGCTTCAACATAAATCAGACGAGTTCAGAGGGTGAGAGGAACCACAGCTGTGTCAACCTCAAACCTGGAAAATCTAACAGCATAAGTAAAATGTTACTGGGAGAAGGTAGCACAGGCTACGCCCCATGGGACATAGCAACCAACATACCAGTTCACCATAACTCACTAAATCCATGAACTCTTAGATCTGCACCTTCATCTAGAAGAGTAGCCAGGAATTTTGCTAAACAAATCAGGGTGCAGCGTAGACTTAAAGATTGAGACTGTATTTCGTGTCCTGAAAGCTGTTCCCTAACTAGGAAAAAGCTTTCCATTACTGTAGGTACTGATGAACTTTTCAACCAAAGGTTCCCTCAGGTTATGCAGAGTAACCATTTAAAGCTTTATATGTGAGAAGCAGAATTCTGTAATCAACGGGAAATTTTAAAGGGAGACACGAAGACATTACAATAGTTCAATCTAAAAGGTAATAAATGCATGAATTCGTCTGGTAACAACTGTATATTAATTATCCTACTAATGTTCCTGAGATGATAGCAATGTTAGTCCTTGTAATGTTGTCTATATCGGCTTCAAATGAGATTTTTGGATTGGATCTGGATTTTTAGCTGAATGGTGTATAGTGGGGCAGAACCTGAGGCTATGTCCACATTAATCCAGATAAATTTAAACAACTTTATAGTTTCGAGTTACCCGCAGCAACAACGCCACCTATTCGTCTGTCCATTTAAAAACCTTGGTGCTTTTCCTTGACATTGCCACATCGATTCAAAGAGGCGGAAAGTAAATAAACGCCTGACAGAAATAACGCAGGCCGAAGCTTCTTACATTTTTACGCATGTGCAGTGTAGCGATGTGAGCGTTTTCAGACGTTTCAGTGTGGACGAGTAATTTTTGGAAAACGTTTGAAACAGTGTAGACAGAGAGCGTTTTAAAACGGAAATACGGTTTTCAGGTTTATCCGGATTAACGACGACGTAGCCTGAGATTAACATGATGAGAGAGTTTGCTTCTAGTGGCCCAAGTAAAAGCAAGTGTCACTCAGCATCCAGGCTTCTTGATTAATTCCTCAAACTTATTAAAAATGGTCTATCATCTGATTACTACGCACAGTTGAGTGTCTTTGGCACAGCCGAAAGCTAATACAGAGTTCCTGAATAACTACCCAGCGTAAACAAGGAAACAGTAGTGGTCCTAAAACAGAGCCTTATAGAGCACCATAAGCTGCTTCTTCTTCTTCTGCTCAACACCAAACGTTACTCTTGCAAGCATAAAGATGACCATACAGACTGATAGACGGATCAGTCGGATAAGATTTGAGCAAAGACACAGCTGTTAACCCCTTAAACATCTCCATCTACCTAGAACAACATTGTGATCTATGGTTATCATAAGCTGCACTGAGATCAAGAACTACAAGCAATGAGACGCAACCCTGGTTAAAGAGCAGTATTCAGTGATAAAGGTCTAAATCCTGAGTGAAACCTTCCATAGATGTTATTCCCATAGAAATAAAAGACATGATACTTGGTTCCACCGACTCTGCACACCTCTTTAGATTTTATAATAAAATAATTTTACAAAATCAGCTTTAAAATGTTACCCAATGTACATTCTTTACATCTAATGTCTTTTACTGTCTTTTCTTCCACAGTCGGGAAGAACGTGGTCGTCATTCCATCCAACCTGGATGTGGAAGTCATGGACGTGACGGATCAGTTTGACACAAGCTCTTTCATCCAGCCTCTTTCCCTTCAGGATGTGTTCCAGAAACCTAGTGAGATCTTTCCCTTTGTGGCTGAAGTGATTGAAAGACCTACGACTGAAGGGAACATGCCAGAAGAGTTGGCGTTCCTGCTAGATTGCACACAAATCATCGTCCACGGTGCCTACAAAGCCAAGCGAATCCTCGCCACGGAAATCCGGCAAGAATCACCGAGACATTTCCTGATTCCTGCAAGCTACAACGGACGATTAAAGCGGCGACCTCGTGAATTTCCGACGGCGTACGACCTAAAACGAGCACAGAGTGACACTGAAAAACTGCACGTTGTGGCGACCAGGGCTTTTGATTCCATTTATGATGGTTTGGCATCCGTTCTTGTGGGGGAGGAGTTTCAAGTGAAGAAAAAAGAAACTAAGTATGATGAAAAGGGAGATAAGATGGATTCCCTGACGTGCCTGAAGATTAAGGGGAAATCCCACGAGGTTGTGCGTCTCCCGATGTTTTTAGATGGCGGATTTATGGAAGTCATCCATGATAAGCGACAGTATTCCATTTCAGAGGTTTGCCGTTGGTTCCCTTTGCCGTTCAACGTCAAAGTTTCCGTTCGTGATCTTTCATTAAAGGAGGACATTTTGGCCGGAGTTCCAGGCCTACGCATCGAGGAAGAAATCGTTGACCCTTATTTGCTCATCTCGACCGCCGACCTCACAAGCTGGTGTGAGATCGCGGTGAATCGCACACACATGACCCTTCACATGGATAAAAGATGGAACGACGGGGAACCTTCGTGTAACGTCAACGCGTTTGTCGAAGAGATTTCTGAGAAATGTTACTACACCATGAGGAGGTACGCTGTAGCCACGGTAACACCCCCACCGAGACCGCCGAAAACACCCAAGCGACCTCCAGAGCGACCGGCCAGGACGCAGCAAGCAAAACCGCAAGAAAAAGCCGCCACCTGCTCGCCAAAGGTAATCAATACCGACGATTTATTGGTTATTGTGTAACGTGAAACATGAAACCACTGTACTTACAAAACCAGAAAATAATACTGGATTTACAGGTATGAAGCTGATAACCTCCACCGTCATGATGTAGACACGTTCCCTTCACCGTCCAGCAGACTGACGTATCTGACGTCATCTCTGGATCAGCGGAATTATAATGGCTGCTCGTGGCACTTATGGTACTTTGCCAGCCCACTAGCTTGGCGCTAACATACCAGTAAAAGTCTCACGGCTGTGTTAACGTAAATATCGCTGATAGAGCGAACGGACATACAGTACATACGCCACTTATCACGTGAACATGAACACGGCCCCGTCAGTGTTTGATCTTCACTCGTTAGGGTTAAATCTCCCGTCGTTAGAGCGCTTGCAAAACCAGGCAGAACGTGCGACGTGACGTTTCATAATCTGATAGACTTTCAAGATGAGATATGTTTTTTTTAAAAATCAAACGGACCATCGAGCAAAAAAAAGAAAGCTTTTTTTAAACCTAGATTACCGTTTTTCTTTTTTTTCCCCACCAGTCTCTTTATTACTTTTGCCATGAAACAAAGAAACACAGAATTTCCTTGTATAAAGAAGAAACCAAAACATCTGGTGATGTAAAAAAAAGCAATATTCCAGCAGTTATGTTAATAACTAATGACTCCATCTTTAATATTACACACACAAAGATTAACAAAATATCACAAAATATAGTTTACGTTTAAATAAGCAGCTGATTTAGTGATTTTAAAACAGAAATTTGGCAAAAAAAAAAAAAAAAAAACCAGGAAGAATTATAACCTTAAAATGAAGCCTACAGTTATGAAGAGACTGTGTTCGTTTTAGAGACTTCTGATAAATATCCAAAAACTTTATTTATTCGTTTCCTTTTTTGTTTTCGTTTGTTTTATTTCGGTAAGCACATAAACATTGTGATTTTTGATGAATGATAAATTTATGTATTGATTTGTTTGCTTGTTTTGTTTATTTATTTATTTGTTTTGTTTGTTTAAAACTATGTTGGATCATGTTGGTATGTGACACTGCAGTACTGCACTGATTTATGATCAAATTAATTTATGATCTAATTAAAGTATTTATCGTTTCATAAACAAGAGGCAGGTAGTGCTGTTTACACCTGTTTAACATCCAACACTGTCGTATGTAGCAAAACACACACACTCCCACACACACACACACACACGCACTCCCACACACACACGCACTCCCACACACACACGCACTCCCACACACACACGCACTCCCACACACACACGCACTCCCACACACACACGCGCAAACAGTGACTCACTCATTTGATGGTTTTCCTCGCAGTAAACTAGTGTTGAAGATTGATGATGTTGGAGAGTCATGGTGTTGGAGATTCTTGGTGTTGGAGAGTCATGGTGTTGGAGAGTCATGGTGTTGGAGACTGACGATGTTGGAGATTCTTGGTGTTGGAGAGTCATGAAGTTGGAGATTCTTGGTGTTGGAGAGTCATGAAGTTGGAGATTCTTGGTGTTGGAGACTGACGATGTTGGAGATTCTTGGTGTTGGAGACTGAGGATGTTGGAGAGTCTTGATGTTGGAGAGTCTTGATGTTGGAGAGTCATGCTGTTGGAGATTCATGCTGTTGGAGATTCATGCTGTTGGAGATTCATGAGGTTGGAGATTCTTGGTGTTGGAGAGTCATGATGTTGGAGATTCATGCTGTTGGAGAGTCTTGGTGTTGGAGATTCATGCTGTTGGAGATTCATGAGGTTGGAGATTCTTGGTGTTGGAGAGTCTTGATGTTGGAGAGTCATGCTGTTGGAGAGTCTTGGTGTTGGAGATTCATGCTGTTGGAGATTCATGCTGTTGGAGATTCTTGGTGTTGGAGATTCATGAGGTTGGAGATTCTTGGTGTTGGAGAGTCATTATGTTCCTCACTGAGCTCTTCTTTAGCTTTAGTTTCTCTAAATCAACTCTCTGCTTCAAACAAAACAAAGCGCCAGAGCTGGACCCAATTAATGACTTCTAAATCACGTGATCAAATTGGACTCGTCCTATTGGATATAATGCGCGTTCAGATTTCCAAGCTCTGAAAATCAGAGGAAAAAAAACACTAACCAGCTTTAAAGTTCCATATTCACACAAAATAAATGCAATATTTTATCATTTTAAAAAGACGTAACGTTTTAATGCATTATGGTTAACAGAAAAGTTCATTCATTTGTCTCGGTGTAAAAGGCGGAAGTAAAGAGCACAAGCGGTTAAATGGAGGCATTTTAACCGGAAGTCATTAGTAGCCATGCAGTGACGTCACGCCAAGCTCACCTGAGTCACGCGCTATATCGCTGCTAATCACTGACATTAGTGCAAAAGTTTGCACACCCTTACTGGAAAATAATGAAACAGCAAAATAATTTAATGCGAGTTTTAATTTTACTTTTGGCAAAACTTTTTTTTTTTTTTTGGTCATGGTTTTGTGCTCTCTCTCTCTCTCTCCCTCCATCTTCCAGGCTTTCTAAACACTGATATCTGTTTATCTCTTGAATATTTTCTAATTCCTAATTAAGAGTTTTTTCCTCCTGATTCCCTCCTGAACTTTTAATTCAGGGTCAGAAGAACTTTTGATTGGCTTTTGCTGCCATCTAGTGGCGGCTGATGGAGCTTGAAGTTTTAAAATTTACATTCTGTGATTTTAAAAGAACGCGCAAAGCACATTAAAACAAAGAAATAAAGAAAGGAGGAAAGAAATATAGAAAGAAAGCAAAAATTTATTTTAAAATTTCTTTTAGTTTATAGATGTGCTACTTTCACCTCCAGTGAGCCACGTAACTAACCATTATTTGTGCTGCTACACAACAAAATAAAAGTCTATTAAGCTTTTAAAAAAATTAGAAAGTGTATATTAATAACAATTAACATCATTTGTGGCCAAATTAGCATTCAGATTAAAAATGTAGGTATTTAAAATACTTAAAAAATGACAAAGCTTAATTCCATCGCTTGTTAGCTACATTAGCCACGTAGCTTCAGTGCAGAAAAACGATCGATGACTCACTCATTAGGGATAAATTCATAATCACATATTTACATTTTATATCCTGAATGTATTTATTTCTGTAAAGCTGCTTTGTGACAAAGTCTGTTGTTAAAAGCACTAAACAAATAAAACTGAACTGAATTGAATTTAAAGGAATTGAACTGAACTGAATTGAATGAAATTGAATTGAACTGAATTGAAAGGAATTGAACTGAACTGAATTGAATGAAATTGAATTAAACTGAACTGAACGCTGTGGTTGTAGATTTTTGGCCGCAGTCTTTTGGTTACGTTTAAACGAGATGTTTTTTTCTTCGTGTTTCCATCAAAACGGGTTCAAATACGAAGTTACATAAATGACGTAAGGTTTAAATTTAACGGAGATAAAAATGAACTCTATTAATTTCAATAGTGCTGTGGCGTGTTTTCTGTCACTCAGCCTGCAGCCGTCAGCAGAGAAAGTTCCACAGACGGCACTACGACAGAAACCGAGAAAAATACCGCAATTCCTGCGACGTTTCCCAGAACTGCAGTACAGAGAGGTACGAACTTCTCTTCACCCGCTAACTTCTGCACTAATTATACACAAAATACAGAGAAATGTTTCCGATAACGTTTAAAGGTTTTATATTCACGACATTTGATGTGTGTGTGTGTGTGTGTGTGTTACGTTAAATCCGTTTGGTTATTGGGGTTAAATTTAGGGTTAGGTTTAGGAGTACTGTAGCTTTAATCAGCTGAGCTGATGCGTACGTCAATGGAAGGTCCTCAGAAGGATAGTAAGATAAACGTGTGTGTGTGTGTGTGTTTAGTTGTCTTGAAAAACAAGATTAAAACAAAACAACAGCAACAACAAAAACAATAATAATAGTAATGTTAATATTTCATGTCATGTGTTAATAAGAAACAGAAATCTGCAGTCATTTAGTGAGCATTAAGTCTTTATTGTACTGTGTGTGTGTGTTTGTCTTTGTTTGTTTGTGTGTGTGTGTTTGTTTGTGTGTGTTTGTTTGTGTATGTTTGTGTTTGTTTGTTTGTGTGTGTTTGTTTGTGTGTGTTTGTTTGTGTATGTTTGTTTGTGTGTTTGTGTGTGTGTGTTTGTGTGTGTGTGTTTGTGTGTGTGTTTGTTTGTGTGTGTGTGTGTGCTAATAGTTAATAGTGAATGAACTTTTGTAAGGCTCACCTAGCATCTTTGATTAGCACATATTTCTATCATTCATTAATGATGTAAGTGTGTGTGTGTGTGTGTGTGTGTGTGTGTGTGTGTGTTCCCACTTCCAGCTGTCAGCAGAGGCCGCAGTCTGGAGGAAGTGTGTGTGAACCAAGCGGACGATGACGACGCTCACGACTATGAATACATCGACGAAGATGAACTCGAGAACATCAGGAGGCAGTTCAGTGAACAGTCTGTTAGCATTTCTGCTAAAGCGAAACCCAGTAACACGATATAGCTGTCGTTTAATTACACTATACGGATAAGAAAAGGTTAAAGGTTAAAGGGTGACATCAAGAAAAAAAAACAACGACTACCATGTTACACACAGAGAACTAATCACTCTCACGTTCACATTTACGCTTTTAAGAAGATGATGTTATAGTGATGGTCAATAATGATAATAATAATAAACTTAGCACAGTATTAGCATGCTAGCAGGTGTGACATTGAATTAGCATATTATACAAATATACACTATGCCAATAAAAATAATAGGAATGTACTGATAGCTCTAAAATGACTGCTATTTAAATAAATAAAAACATTCACCCAGCACACAAACGTTAACGAGAAGAAAAAAAACCCACTCATTTGGGAAAACAAGTGTGACGTCATTGTCACGATTTCACGATCGCCATTTTGATGCTAATTTTGAATTTGTGTACAATTAAAAAAACAAAAACAAAAAAAAAACACATGAGAGTTGTAAGAGGTTTAAAAAGTTTGGAATAAATTATGATTTTAAACAATATCTTCTTCTTCTTCTTCTTCTTCTTCTTCTTCTGATGGCAGATGAAGCCAAATCTAAAGTTTTAAACCTGAGAAAAACGGCCTGATGATACATTTAAAAGTGAAAATAGCGATTTTTGCCTTTCACTGTGAGAACAAAGCCACTAGAGGGCGCTCAAGTCTTATTTTCTTATAGTTCCTCCACGTGCTCACCTCCTACAGGCCTCTCCCTCAGATTCCTGACTAACATTAATTACATCAGGTGGGTAGATTTGGATGGATGGATGGATGGAGGGACAAACAGACGGCATCCCAAAAGCATTTACAAAAGTTTTTTTTTTTTCAGAACAGATCAAAGAAAAGCGATCAAATGAAAGAGAAAAGAACAGAGCAGTCAGAAAAAAATAAATCACAACAAAACATCTCAAAGAAAACAGAAGAGGTCAAAGTGATCAGATCAAAAGGGAAGTGGCCAAATCAAAGAGACCAGATCAAAGGGGAACTGACCAAATCAAAGAGACCAGATCAAAGGGGAACTGACCAAATCAAAGAGACCAGATCAAAGGTCAACAAAACAAGGAGAACAGAACAGATCAAATCAAAGAGACCAGATCAAAGTGAACTGACCAAATGAAAACAAAATAGATAACAGAGAACAAAACAGATCAAAGAGAATAGATCAAAGTAGCTGATCATATACAAAGACAAAGACAATAGATCAAAGACAATTCACCAAGTCAATAACAAAGTAGATCAAAGAGAACTGACCAAATCAAAGAAAACAAAACAGATCAAACAGAACAGATAAAAGAGATCAGATCAAACCTGAACAGAACAGATCAAACAAAACAAACAAACAAAAAACAAAACAAAACAGAAAACAGCAGAGTTTTATTTATTATATTGATCACTAATTTCTGAGCTGGTCAGGCTGAGCTTCACACACAGCGTTAATTGATTTAGACTCTTTATTATTAACACCTGATACCGACTCCAGTCTTTACGTTATCGGCTGCACTGCTCTCAGCCAATCAGAACGCGGTAATGAATCTAACAATCATCAGGAACAGTGTTGTGTTTTATTGGAGAAACAGATAACGTTATTGTTTATTCAAAACCACCATGAGTCATCGAACTGAAAGATTAAATCTGTCCCTGTGTCTGTGTTTGGACTCGAATATTACGGATGTGTGTGCGTGCGTGTGTGTGTGTGTGCGTGTGTGTGTGTGTGTGTGTTGTAGATGTAATAACCTGAGTGATGGTCTGTGTGTAAATAAACAGCTCGATTATAAAGTTTCAGTCACACACACACCAGCTGCCTGTGTAAAATACACTCACACGCCGATGACTTATTTACATCTTTGCTATATGACGTCGTTCATCGTTCAGTTTTATTTTATTTTATTTACAAAAAAATGAGTGTTGTCTTTTCATTAAAAAAAAAACAAAACAAAAACAAAACGAAAACGTGCCTCTGATGGCACACGACTCACTTCGCATTTACAAAAACCAGCCATTTTTATATATATATATATATTTTTTTTTTTTATTTTATTTATACTTCATCACTTCCTCTGTTTTTCTTCTCAGCTAAAAAAAACGACCTTGAACTTCGTCTCTGTTCGAGAAGTAAGATTTTTAACACGTAGCATTTTCAGGTTCATTACAAACTTTCCAAATGACAAATTACAAGCAGGAAGAGTCTTTTAAAATTAACATTTTTTATCCAGTTGTCACCTGTAAGACGTTTTCTAACACAGAGATTAACACACGGAGAGACACGAGGACGTCTGACGCAGCCACAGCAGGTCCCTCTGCTCGCAGGTGTGAAAAAAATATCACACTGCTAACGACGTTAACGAGACACACGTGACTGTGTGTTTGTGTTTCTGCATCACTTCATCATCTCATTAAGGTTGAATAGATTTCACCGAGGCTGCTTCAGAGCAAAGATAAATACATTAAAATATACCTTAAAATGGGGTGTAATAGATATGAAACATAATTGTATATTTTTACGTTTTAAAACATTGAAATTAGATTCTAAAATAAAATAGCTATTCTACGTACATGAGAGAACAAGCTCTTGAATAATGCAAAGAATTTCATATAATATATAATGACAATAAAGGGAGAAAATATGCGTTAAATGCATTAAAATGTAGAAAAAGTTAAAGTTGAGCCTCTGTGAAGGATGTAAACAAAATGTATAACAAAACACTGCTTTATTGAAATTTTCCACTGAAATTTGTGTTGTTTTTGTTCTAAAGGAGATTTTTTTTAAATTTGTTTTTGACATATTCCAGTGACGCTAAGGTCGTAAGGTCTTAAGTTGAGATCTTAACATACCACTGAACTCTCGTTAAACCTTTAAGACAGACATCATGACCTTTGAACTTCATCACAGAAGCAACCAAACAACTTTCTCTAGACCTTCCAGAGCTGAAAAGGCTAAAGATGATGGCTGAAACCGTATCTCAGTGACACAACAAGCAATTTTTCGCTTGAGTGAAAAATGTAGTGACCCTCACTGATTTTCTAAAAGCCTCGAGTGTTTGTTTTTTTTTCCTATATGTAGAAATTAGACATCATGAGTTTGTAGTAAACAGTAAAAGCTGATTTACACTTCTACGTAGTTTCATGTAAGAGTAGCTCGCAAAGAAAGCAGTACCGGTTGCGCATTTACGATATTTTTACGAAGTTTATTCAGTAGCATCAGACTTTGCGGGAGACCAGAAAACTCTTCATCTGAAGCAGCAGAAAAACCAATTCACTGAATGGGAAACTTTCAGGACATGAAA
>JAKKZI010000140.1:0-26524 GCA_037576675.1 Pangasius sanitwongsei | reverse complement strand
AGCTGGGGCTTCACTTACTTTTGCACATACAATAATTCAATCTTTCATGTAGTTTTTTGGCTACTCACAAAATTCCCATACATCTGACATTTAATTTATAAAAAGCACGTGATGATAGAATAAGAAAATCATGGCAAAACAACTGAAAACTCTGAACAGCTCAAGGGGTTCACAAACTTTCAAGCAGCACTGTGTATATACAGTATATAACCAAAATACAGATTGACCAAAAATCTTTAACCACAAAAGAACTAACATTTTAATTTTAGCAGCTATTACAAATATACATTTTTTTTTTAATAAAAAATTTTAATAAATTATATATATCTCAAACAATTTTTTACTAAAATCAGTATGGACAATAATGTACAACGCATAGATGCATATAACTAACTGCAGATTTTAGTAATTAAAAATTAAACACATATTATTTGATCCTACAACATATTTCAGTTATAGAAAGATTTTTCCAACTCCTAGTGTATGTGTCTCAGTATATGCATTTTTAAAAAATAATAAGCATGAATTATAATGTAAGTATTTGCATTATTTTTAAATCATTTCTTGGCAGCAATCTTAGCCTTTTATACTATAATTTACATTGCTAGACAAATTCCTATCGTTGATATGGGATAACGGTTAGGGTGGACGAGTGTAGGTAGTAGGGATTAGGGTCTAGGGAGTGGAAAAATTCCCTAAGGCTAAGGGATAGTGTACATAGACCATGTGGAAAGCAGGGTCTCTGGCATCATTAGGACCACAGCTCTTGTTCAAAGAAGCTCGTAAACACAGCACACACACTAACACACCCACACTGAGCTGATGCAGGAATGAGCACACTCATAAATGCACGAGCATGTATGGAAAAAACACACAAACACACACACACACACACACAGTGAGGTAAAGGTGCACGCCTTGGGGGCTTGGCTAATATTTCATACAAACGCACTTGTGTTCATGGAAAAAAGTAGAAATTCATCAGAAAGCTTCCAAAACCTCATGAAAACGCATTCAGGAACACGTTATTTCCAAGATTATTCAAAGATGTCGATGGAAATCTACAGACATACAGACAAAGTCTCTCACCCACCCCCTTAAACACTCTCACACACACACACACACACAGGCATGCATGGAGAGAATGCAGAATCAAAGACAGATCTGAAATGTTGGCCTCCTGCTCTGAGTCATCATTTTGCAGCGGATGCTAGATATGAGTCAGAGAATGTTCCAGAATCGCAGCGATGTATTCACAACCGTACCGCATGAATGATTCTCCCAGCTACGCTACTCATATTCTACCAGCCGCGGACTGTATTCTGCACTTGCAATGTAACAAAGGTAATCCATTTTCAGTTTCTACATCATTAACCTACTTCTCATCACACGTGCAGTTCAAAGCCAGGAGCTTAAAATAAGACGTGTGGTAATTGAAATCTTTTTGAACGTTTCCCGTCCTGTAAGAGGAATGAACTGGCCTGGTGGTGGAAAAGGAGAAGAAGTGTGCAGTCGAGCCCGAGGTACAACACATCAAAGCGGGAGTGTAATCTGAGCAGGCTTCCCCCTGTTTCGCTGATGAGGAGGGAGTGCAGGACACAGGTCCTCGCTGATGTCTAGTCAGACTTTCTCCCTAGACGGCGACGCGCCAGGGAGCGCTTACAGAGCGCCAGAGAGACCCACACAGAAGTGTTCATTGAAACGTGAGATGCATGGGCGTGAAAGAGAGAGATCCTAAGAGATAGAGAGAGAGAGAGAGAGAGAGAGAGAGAGAAAGAGAAAGAGGGAGGTTTCCATCCACCTGTTTTTTTAAAATGCAAATTTGCATAGAATTTGAAAATGCATTAAAAAAATGTTACGCTTGGCTGAGTTTGCATATCGATAAAGAAGGGGTTTTCAGACGTTGCAGCTCTCCTTGGAGACATCTAAAACAGCTTTTGGGGTTTGTTGGAATCAATTCCTACCTTAATCACACAACAGCCACCAATCACTGGGCGCTAGAACATGCTTCCTGTCTCTGACTGACAGGAGAAAAAATAACGCCATCCTTCCCATCCACAGAACAGGACCAATCTGACTGTGAGACAAGAATAATAATAATCTCCTAAAATGGCAAATACTTAATCAGTTTCACCACCGGGAGCCTACCACGTCTCACCTGAAACTCAGCTATGGAGCTTGTGGGACAAAAAAAAAAGACAACGGTCATTAACGTGAACGGTTCAACGCAGTGGTTTGAATTAAACTAGTACTTCATTTATATTTTGGAAAATATACGCTGCAAAAAAATGACATCTTAGCAAATGAAAATATCTTGAATATAGTCAAATTTATCTAATATTTCCTATTATAAGATTACCATAAATCAAATATAAGATTATTAAAGCTATTTTGAGATTTTAAGCTTTAAGCTTTATAATTTCTTATTCTGTTGGCAGATAATTTTGCTTCTTTCTAGAAATAAATTCTTAAAATGAGCAAAATTATCTAGCTTTAATAATCTAATATCTGGTTTATCTTAAAATAGGAAATACTAGGTAAATTTGACTATATTCCAGATATTTTCACATGCTAAGATGTCATTTTTTTGCGGTGCAACCACCTAATTTGTTAGCAACTGTCACAGGCAGCTACAAACAAACATCATAACTGCGTGAACAAGATAAAAACAAAAACAGAACCACATGCTTCTCTAGCTGAGACTAATTATAAACTGGAATGATGTAGCTGAGGTTGAGGAACAGTCAGAGTTAGAACTCACATGCCATGCTGACCCTGTTGGCATTTCTACCTCCGGGATTTTTTCCACTGTTTACCAGGGGGGCATAGAGATAGAGTTCATACAAGGTTTAAATCCGAATACAGATACAGACACAGTAATAAGAAAAACATACAATTCCAACTGTATGCACATTCAGTGCCTGGCCCCCTAAATATTTGGAGCACTAACAGATACTGATACAGCTTTGTGTTACATCCCTGATACATATGTTTGATTCAAAAATGATTCATTGGTTTACTTTGTAAGAGTCACTAAAATGAACAAATTGGTATCTGTCACTGCCATTCGATCTCTGCAATTGCAAATCGTAAAACTGAAATGTGGAAGCTAGCGCATTACATTTCCATTCATAGCCATAACCGAATTCATGATTATTTTCCGATAGTATATTTATGATATATATTTATTTGTCTGTTTTTAAACAACTGTGTATTGCAGTGGACCAAACATATTATTATTAAAATAAATAAATAAATAAAAAATAACGATTAGCTATTTTATACAACCATTAATGCTGTTTATTGTCTGATCAGGCTGCACATTTGGGCAAACCTGAACTGAACGAATCATTTAACTGACTCAAATGATTCAAATAACTTCAATCACTCCGCAGGTTCCTCGTATAACAAAACAGAAATGTCGTCTTGAATCGAAAGGAACTCAGGGTGGTCACCAAACATCCAGCCGAGCTCACCACACACCAGCGTATGACGTGAACAATTATTTCAGGAACGATAATACAAAAAACACGAAAGGTGCTTTTTATTCAAAGTAAAGAGGCGAGCCATCACCAGTGCATGCTCAACTGGTTTCTTAACGTCTGTTCTTATACCTCACGGGGAGGACATTCCTGAAATAGTCCAATCTAAACATAAAGCGAAAAGCCATAATTTATCACCTGCCTGTACGCAGACACACGTGGGACGTGAGTGGTAAATACAGCAGAGAGAGTCTCAGCCTGTCGTAAAGAGCTACTAATCTCCTGTGATGGACTCGGATTATTCAAGGACAGAGGAATTTACTGTTTCCCTGAGCTCTTGTGAGACAACAACCCCCCAGTCATCTATCTATACAGTATGCTATTGATTTAAATACACTCCCTATCCCCCAAAACTCTCTTCTTTCTATTCTATAGAAATATCTATAATGAGACAGCACACGTGTAGCTCATTTTACAGTTTTTTTTAATTAATCAGGCAGGGGATGTGGAGGATATGCCATAGCAATATGCTATGCTAACAATTTTGTATTTGTTATCCATTTATCTATTTATAGTTAGCTCCAGGAGACCACATACAAGCTTCACACTTGCCTTGCTCAGATTATAGTTTTTTGATTTGTTAAAGAAGGAAGCATTGTACTTCTTATCCGTTTACAGTTATGTTTAATGTTGTGGAATGTCCTATTGTATACTGGCCATCTCCTGCAGTCACACACACACACTCAAACACACACACACACACACACATACCAGAGCGACACCACTCCACATCCCCGCTTTTACAAAACAGCTGACTGAGATAAATGTGACAATGTTTATTTTATGATTCAGTAAAACGGCACGCCAAGACATCCATCACTGTCCGAAAGCTCCCATCATTATACATCAAGAGCCATCAATGTGAACGTAGCCCTCGGCGCTCCTGCTCTCTGCCTCAGTGCCCTCCGGGCCAGGGCTCGTGTTAGTTGAGGTCAGAGAGTTTGCACTTCTGTGAGGGCATGATTTTGAAACACAATACACACACTGCATGTTGCTGACTGCAGGAAGGGGAGGAGAGATGAGGAAACACAATGGAACTCCAAAAGAGCCAGGGACTGATGGACTGATTGTATGAGATCATCAGGCTCGTCTCCAAGATGATGAGTCTGATCTCTTGCCTTATCCCTTTACTCAAACACACACAGTTGAATCATCCATGTACAAAATCAAGCGAACTGAAGTGGATTACGTGAAGTGTGTTCACCGTTTGCTGAACATTCCAGCACGCCAGCCACATCTACAGGCATTGAGTATCCTTAGTTGCATGTGTGCTTCCCTTATGGAAGTGAGGTGCTTTTCGGAAATGGAGCGACATCTTAATGGTTATTATAGTTCTTGTTAAATTATCATAGATGTAAGACTAATGGCTCATATCTTGATATACTACGTGAGTGAAGTGACGTAAGGGGTTAATGTAACACTTGATATATAAAAAAGTATAAATAATGTTAACTGCACTTTTAATAAAACCAGGAAGTGATTTTATTATGATGCACACTGGTTTAAATCTACATATGAATGAGCAGAGTAAAAAACTATGAAAACTATGAAATGAATATATTGGTCAGTAGCGGTTCATGACCTTAGATTTTGGTGAGGCAGAGAACCTTTAAAGCTTCAAACAAAATGAAGTCCAGAGTCCATCACACTTGATTTATGCTATAAGCTACTATATAGTGAGATGGTAGAGAGTTAACAGCACACAGCCATCCAGCATGCAGTCTAAAAGCTCATTTTGAGCAGTTATTATTCCTTTTCTTAGCCTCACTCCATAATCCCACTTTCTCTCCCCCAATCTTTACATTATATCTTAGAAGAAAAGGGTTCTGTACATCATAGAGTCTGCACTTACACTTTGCTTTTGTTTGTGGAAATGTAATTCGGATTAGTTGCTATAAACTAAGATCTTGGAGGCTGCTGAGTATTTCTAAATTAGCCTATCCATCCATCCATCCATCCATTCATTCTCTGGACTGCTTATCCTACACAAGGTTGGGGGAAGCCTGGAGCCTATCCCAGGTGACTCGGGGCACAAGGCGGGGGACACCCTGGACAGGGTGCCAACCCATCACAGGGCACAATCGCACACACAGTATGGATAATTTGGAAATGCCAATCAGCCTACAATGCGTGTCTTTGGACTGGGGGAGGAAAATGGAGAACCTGGCGGAAATCCCTGAAGCACATGCAAACTCCACTCACACAGGGCGGAGGCAGGATTCAAACCCTCAACCCCAGAGTTGCAAGGCAACAGCACTAACCACTAAGCCACCATGCCCTCCTAAACTAGCCCAATTTGGCATAAATTTTTTAAAAATAACTCTGTGGAGTTATACAGAGTTGCCTCATGATTGCACAACAATTTAAAATGTATGAAGTTGTGAACGAGGACTATATAATTAACATTTGTTCTTAAATTCTTGTTCTTAAAATTAAATCTGCACTGCGATCACATGGGCTCTTAAGAATTTTTTTTCTCTGGAGCAAGTCTCTGGATGCAAAAATGTTGAGAACCCTTTGCCTTGCACAGCAAAGCAGTAATTTCAATTCCATTCAATTTTATTTGTATAACGCTTCTAACAAAGCAGCATTACACAAATCCGAATATAACATTTTAAATATTAATTTTAATTTTAAATTTCAAGAAGAAGAAAGAAGAAACCTTGAAAGGAACCAGACTCAAAAGGGAACTCATCCTCATCTGTGTGACACCGGATAGTGTGATCATAAATCATTCCACTTCTATAACCGTATATGATAAAGTCAAGCAGTGCTAAGTGTGTTAAAAGGAACTTGAGTATGAGAATCAGTATTTTCAGAGCAGCATGATTACACATACAGCTAGAAATTCTCTCATGCAAATTTGAGTTTCTCAGAAGCCTGCTCCATAGGCTGCATAAACTTTCACTCATTTGTACTTCACTGTGTTGGCGGGATTTAAAAAAAAAACAAAGCTGTTCTCTGAAAATGACGAGATGCTGGTTTTTTTTTTTTTTTTTTTTGAATTTTTTTTTAATCCCTGTCGAAAAGTGAAATCAATATCAAGTATGCACGTAACAAATGACTCAAACCTTAGGCACTGGGGCACACTGCTACAGAACGGAAATTCTGCACCCGCCCTCGGTAACATTTAATAAATGGAGAAATAAAAGGAGGATAATTCAAAGAGGAAGTGTGGGCTGCAACTCAGCCTCGGTGTTTCCATGAGAGTGATGATAAAACGCCGCCAGTGTTTCAGACCTGCTGAAAAATTCAGCTGCATGCAAAAGGGAAAAGATGAATATGCACCCTGTAGGGTCAGGTCTTGCCCCAATTCAGTGCAGTTATTTTACAGCACAAGAGGTTTTCCAAAAAAAAAAAAAAAGAAGAAGAGAAAGAAAAAGTACCAGGTTTGTACAGCAGTATTTGTTGCCACAATGCAAAAAACATCCTCGGAACGAAATAAATAAAGAATAAACCATGATGAGATGGTGATATAAAGCTGACCATTTTCCTATTTTATTGCTCTTATACCACAGCAATTTGCCAGCAATTACATTTTTTATTTATTACAGAATGACATAACATACTTTTTATCCATTTATAGTTACATTTAATGTTGTGGAACGTCTGTAAATGAAGTTAGTTCCTTTTATTGCAGATATAAACAGTTGTTCCTTCACCAGCCTCTCTCTTTTTCTCTATCTTGAAGATAATAAGCAAAATAAAATAAAATAAAATTTGTTAACAGGAAACTGCAAAGGGCAATCTCCCCTGTCCTGTCGGAAAACTTAAATTTACAGCTTCACCTCGGACTGTTACAAAGCCCTGATACTGGAGACTCCTTCCATAGATGATGGTAAACATCATACAGAAAACGTCATCATATCGACAATTATATTCATTTTTTAATCCACCATAAAAGTTCCTGTGTTCTATAGAAGTCGTTCTGTAGAAACGACAACATATTAGAATGAACACATCAACATATATGTTATAGCTGCACTACTATTTTTCTATTTTTTCTTAATACGAGTAAAATGTTTCCCCAACAAATAAAGATTATTAAGCTTATTTTTTAAAAATAGAATTTATTTTTAAAAAGAAGCAAATTAAAAGTAAAAACATATCTAGGAATAGGTGCAATGTTTATAACAGTCTTATAATAATCTCTATTCTAATCTATTAGATAAGCCTGTATTCGAAATGTTTTCACTATTAAGATATAATTTTTTTTTTTTTTTGCAGTGAACAATTTAAACTTTCAACGAGGTGCATGTTGATTAATTTTCGTATTTTTTTTTATACATATTTTGCACATCTGCAAGTAAATTTGGACTCTCTAAAGAAAAATGCACCCCCCCCCCCCAAAAAAAAAAGAAAGAAAAAGAAAAAAAATCATCTTTGTAGTAAGAATGAAAAAGTGCAGAATTCTCATAAACTCCCCACTTAAGAACATTTGCAAACTTCACCCTATAAATCAATCCAGGACTCAGTACGGCTTGTACAAACGGCAAACAGAATAAATGAACGCAATAAATCCAAGGTTGCTAGAGCTTACTGATTTCCCAGGTCTAACACAACCGACTGAATTAATTAGCTAATTAGCAAGAGTTGCAAAAGAGTGATTTCAGCCTTAAAGAGATACTTCGGCTTGCGTTTGATTCGGCAGCGTGGCTGACAGCATGCTTTTCTAACTGCCTCATACTTTACCTCTCCCAAAAACCTGCCTTCTCACAAACACAGCAAACACGTCCTGACAACAACAATGAACACAAAGCCTGGGAAAAGGCGCAGTGTTTCTCAATCCTGCACTAAGCCACTACATTTTATTTTCACCTGCTCAGAAACTCCTGAGTCAACTCCTTAATCATTTACGAACCTAAAATGGGTGTGTCAGAGCCAAGAAATGTGCACGAGGGTCTTCAGAGTTGTACATGTAATACTTTTTTTTAAAATGAACTCAGCAACAGTGTGCATAATTCAGTAATTAATGTAATTGTGTGGACGGTAACATGATGATAAAACGATAATTCAGACTAATTTAAAATCATAAATTTAATGTTTAATGAATCTAGCCACAGTAATTTATTGTCTATCTATATAATACTTTAACGACAAGAAATTTTAAAGGTTAAAAGAAAATGTTAAACTTGTTAACTTTTTTAAAGCCTGTACAAGCTTAAATGAACAAGTAATTATTTACAAAAAATTTTTGAGAATTGTGGTGCATATGAAGTTTATTATTTTTCCTACGCTTACATTTTCATTAAACAGTGGTTCCATCTAGCACCCTAAAAGGTTCTTCGGTTTATCCCTCTTTAAGGAACTCAGAAACAAATTTCTATAACAGTGTTCTTTCTCCGTCAGAGAATTCAAAGTAGTACAGCTTTACGACGTCGAAGAACACTTAAAGTTAAAATGTAACCAAATAGATAGTTAAAAAACATGAATGAAGAGCTTGTTGTGGAATAACGGAGAATAAAACACTTGCGGGCATACTGTTATAGGAAAATAATCAATGATGATCAATTATGATGTGTTACCATCCTGAATTTGTTTAAACATGAAGTGCTTTATTGCTCTTATACCACAGAAGCTTGCCAAACAATTACAGTTTTTCATTTATTAATGGTCACTATGTCATTCTTTTTATCCTTTTATAGTTACATTTAATGTTGCGGACAGTTCCTGTCTCACTTATACTATAGGAGCTGTAATCAATCATTCCTTCACCAGCCTTTACTTTTTCCTCTGTCTTGAATTTAACAAGACAAAAAAACCCAAAAAAAACCAAAAAAAAAAAACCACCCTGTCTCGAAAACTTTCCCACGTCGGGAAACTGACTGTTACAAAGCACTGACACTGGAGACTCCTTCCATAAATGTTAAATAAATGTTTCCATACAAAAACGCCACCATGTGAGTGCACTAAATTTTGGGCTTCTATTCCTGGAGTGTGTGTTGTTCCATTCCCCTCCTTTCCATGTTCTCCTTCTTCAAGCTGAGGAGTGACATCACTCCTGCCCTAGGCACACTTCTATTTCCCTCCATCTATCCATCAGCGCAATATAACTAGCTCCTATTTCATGTAATTGAAGGCGCACTACGAGCAAAATCGGTCCTGTTTCGTCTGACGCGCCACACGATCCCCGTTGCTAAATATACCTCGCGTGAGCCCGAGGCGTGAGCATGTGGGACGCCTGAAAAGTGACGGGATGAATGATTTAACCTGACCTGAATGAGAGTGGCTGAAAATAAGGTAAATATGATACATAAGAATCGAACCCTGGTGGAACAACAGCACGGACGTCACCAGAAAGCCGAGAAGGACCGGAACCACTTTCTCACGCAGTGACCGAAGTGGACGCTGCTATTCATCCTCGCGGGTACGAATTACAACGGTGGACGTGACTGATATGGATAGCATGTGGGTTGTGTATTAGGTGTGTTTATTTGAGAACTGCATTCAAAGTAATAACTACATTTAGATTACAGTGTTTAACTCTGAAACGATTTGCACATCAACTCGTGGAGCTCGCCTCTTATTTATTTCAGTAACAGTATGAAGGAAACAAAACGTCCCCGCCCTTCTGTTTTCCCAAAATCTAATTACCCTAACCACCACTTCAGGCTTGGATAGGACACACTGCTCAGATGGTAATTGCTGTGTTGTAATACTAACAGCGTATGGATAAACACTTTCTCTCCATTTAAAGGTAAAAAACATTTTAAACACAGGTAATGGGTTCTTCATAACAACTTACGTACATGTTTCAGACCCTTAAAGCATTAATAAACCTTACAAAACCTACAAAACATCATTGTTGCACTTTACCTTCAAATATAATCCTTAAAATGCTTCATATAAATAAAAAAATCGTATTATTTTTGCATTAATGTGTGAATCCTTTTAACATCTCATGCTTGAAACATCCTTTTCTATGGACATTTTAGTTCATTCACTTCATCAACCCTGTTATCTGAACACATTTACCCCTAGGAAATATTTGGAATGTTCCACACATCACACACAAGTTCAACAGGAAGTTGTGTCATCCAGATTTCCCGAAGATCATGAGAAGAAGAAAATTAAGTTCTCTCGTTCTTTCTTCATTATTTTCAATGATATTGTGATGTTTGTTGACGACGTCAATTTGAGCGTACAACACTGTCAAATGATAGGCTAAAAGTATATTATTAATTAATAACAAAGGAAGTAAATCATTAGAATGTCCTTAATGTTCTCATAGCATTAGCATGGATGCTAGTTAACCACATGTTGTGTGTCTGCTAATACTATGTTAAAAAACATTGTTATTTTTGAGCCTGTTACTCATTCGAATGGTTAAATGTGTGTTTTCTTAGATTCAATACTGCTAACAAAACTGCTAAAAATCATTATTTTTTTATTTTTACGAGTTACCTTTTTGAGTTCTAAATGGCACCCTGATCATGGAATCACTCCAGAAAATCCGACATGTGAGTGTTACATTTTCCCAGAGCTTTGCAGTTATGTTTATGGATAATAATTGAAATGCCTCAAGGTCTGTAGGGATTAGTGTATCCGCTCGTACCTGTCAGGAGTGATCCAGACATGATGGTGTTTATGTGTGTGTGTGTGTGTGTGTGTGTCCGATCTCAATGCTTTCGTTTTTCTGGGCACCGACTCAAGACTGAACCACGTCAGCCGAATATTTGGGGTTTTGGGGGAGGGAAGGGTCACGGAGCAGTTCAACTGAAAATGGTGGCGGATTTTTCGTAACACTGTGAACACTGGGTGTGTGTGTGTGTGTGTGAGAGAGAGAGACCTGTCACCTCATTGTAAGGTTGGCTTAGTGTGTGTGTGTGTAGTCTCAGTGGAATCATATGCCAAACAGGAACTGAGTGTTTAACGTCTCCTGTGCAGCGGACTTCCTGAAGCAGGAGGCCTCTGCCTGTCTGTGTGCGTGTGTGCATGCACACACATGCTGAGGTGTGTATATGTGTGTGTGTGTGTGTGTGTGTGCAAAAATGCTGCCTCATACTTTACCTCTCCACAAACCTCTCCCTGACCTTTTTCTAACAAACACAAAAACACGTCCTGACAGATACACACAACCCGACACACAGGTGGAAAGTGAAAGACGTAGATACGGAAGTGTTTCTCAATCCTGCATGACATATTTCAGCTTTACACACTCAACATTTCTGACTTAAAAAAAAAAGAAAACGACAAAATGTTACTGATGATGGCTATAGCACCTTAACACCTAGATACAACATTTCTGAATCTTTTGAGTCATTTGAGTCTGTTCAGTTAAACGATTCATGCCGTTTCGGCCAAGTATGCACCGTGATCATTATCACTGTTTTTTTGTTTATCTTATTATATGCTTGTATATCTGGTTTAGAAGAATTATTGTTATATTCACACCCACATACAGCACGCACATGACTACTACGACATGCACTTATAATAATCATTAAGGCACATCTAATGAACCACTGATTCAACTGATTCGCTGACAGTGGGTGATACACGCAATTACAAATATGACATAATGACTGAAAGATAAACATTAGAAAAACATATAAACCCATGTAAAATGGGTTGAAATTGCAAATCCCGTCAGCAGCAACTGAAAAAATGGATCACTCAGGGCACGTCAGAGTCTGATACCGATTCTTTCACCTCAGTGACTCGTTCACAGAGACCACATGTCATTCTACTAGCACATCAGGAACATCACTAAATCCTGCAAACACCATGTATATATTTCTATACATCTGGTCGTTTCTTATTTTGGAATAAACACATAGTGCTGTATTTGAATCATATTAAATATTTAAATATTGCTGAGGTTTGCTAAAGTTATTAAGTTGTACATCATGCTTTAAAATCATATATACAGTACATGCTTATAGTGTGTATGTGCGTGTATGTGTGTGTAAAATATTTATGCTGACACAGGCTGTTTTGTTCCTAATTTGGCTGAATAATTGTGATAAATATATTGTGATTTCATTACTGAGCAAAACAAAGATCATTTTAGCTATTATCATGCAGCCCTACGAAAAAAAGCATCACTACAAGTCCAAAAGGCTGCATTTAATTTTCCGACACATTCAGTCCATGCTCAAGTGGCAAAATTCAGTGATTCCTGCTAATACTTTCAACACTGAGCTCATCACTATGACTTCATGCACAGGACTGAAATAGAAAAAAAATGTGTACCAATGTAACACTGTTATATTTGGCCTGCAGTTGTCTTGGTGATGGAAATACTGAGATTTATTGATTTCTCCTGTGTGTTTATATGGAGAAATCTGTTCATTCTATGTTCAAGTAAGGTGAGTAGAGCATCTCGTTCATCATGTACACCAGTCTGAGCGTTAATCTCAAGGGTTTCTCTAAACAATAGTGAATAGAAATTTTCAGGGGCACACACACACACACACACACATAGAGATATCTGAGTACCAAATGTGTCTTGTGGTACATTCAAGAGTTTTCCTGTTAGCTATTTCATGGTGTATCTCGATACAATGCCAGGAGTAACGTAGCATGATCCAATTGAAGACCAATTAAATATCAAAGGAAAAACTCAGGAGGCGCTTTTATCATTCTTCCTTAATGGAGAGCAATTTAAAAAAAAAGCAGGAATGGAAGAGGTTAATCCAAGACTGATTTTATGCTGCTGTGATGCTCACCCAACCACATCTGGATGAGATGCAGCCCCAGCTAATGTCTTTAATTAACTTCACAAAGACTGAGCTCTGGCATTTCAGTGTCAGTGAAGATGGAGCTGTTGGATCCAGTACAGACATATAGTGCGGTGTAGGCATCAGTGTCTGATGAAAAACAGCTCTATTGGACTTAAAAATTATCCTCTTTTACAAGTGTGTTTGTGTTTGTTTTTTAGGGGGGTCAGGGGGGTAATAGTGATGGTAGTGGGAAAGGGGTTCATATGTGAGGTTAAATTTTGTTGCTTTGTATCGCTTTCTTGCAAGCTCGTCAGGATCCTCCGTCATCCGTTTTTTAATAAGATAAATGGGAGGGGTCATCTGCCGGGTAAGTGGGGCATGGGTGGGCTGTTCTGTTCTGACACTCAACCAGGAGATCAACCAGTTACATGCAAGAAGAGACTTTATAAGTGAATCTCTTTCGATCGATGTAGGGGTCAGGTGAAGAAAGGAATGTGAGAATGAGGGAGAAACAAGCAAGAACAAGAGTAATGGAAGGATGAGGTGGTGGATAGGAAGTCACTGACTGAGGCCCACCCTCCATCCCTCCTTCCCTGCATCTGAGCCAACAAGCTGTCCTACCATCATGCCGTCTCTTACAGGGTGATCCCGACTCCTCCTGTTGTTGCTTTGTATCTCTTGCAAGCTTCTCGAGATCCTTTATCATTTTAACAGAAAAAATGGGATGGGTCATGGGGGAGAATGGCATGGGTGTGCTGTTCTGTCACTCATGCAGGTGATCAAACAATCACACACAAGTAGCCTTGATTAGTGAATCCTGATCAATTCAAAAGGCAAGGAGTGTGAGAGAAGGAAAGAGAAAAGACAGAAAGAGAGTAACGGAAGGACAGGGTGGTGGTTAAGAAGTCACTGACTCAGGCGCACTCTCCTTCCCTTCTTCCCTCCTTCTGAGCCAACAAGCTGTCCTACCATCATGCGACCACCTTCACGGCAACCCCAACTCCTCCTGTGGTTGCTTTGTATTTCTTCCCTGCAAATTTGTCTGGATCCTCCATCATTCGTTTTTTTAATGGTATAAGTGGTTGGAATTACTGGGGTGGTGAGTGGGGGAGTGGGTGGGCCTGTTTTGACACTCATCTAGGAGATCAACCAATCACACGCGAGAAGATTGATAAGTGAGTCTTGATCAATGTAGGGGATGAGGGATAGAAAAGAATGTAAGAATGAGAGCGAGACAAGACAGAAAGAGAGTAATAGAAGGACGAGTCAGTGGTTAGGAAGTCGCTGACTCAGGCCCACCCTCCTTCCCTCCAGTATCTGAGCCAAAAAAGCTGCCATGCCATCATGCCTCCTCTTTCAGGGTGATCCCAACTCCCCCTGTGGCCTCCTTCCCTTCCTCCCTCCCTACCTCTCTCTCTGTCTGAATGTCAATATTTCCACACCCGCTGGCTGCCTATTGAGGGGGAGGGAGCATTTCACTGCCTCTTTTTCGGTCCCTAACAAAAACATCCTAAGGACCTGGCCTGCCCCAGGCTCCACTGCAGGAAATGGGGACAGCGAGTTTGGTGTGAGAAAAAGAGGATGTTCTTTGCTAACAATATGAGAGATAAGCCTTGTTATATCTTTCAGAACAAAGCAAGTGACGCAAGCCTATGAGGGTAGTAAAATTGCAAATCATTACACCCCTGAAGCTATGAGGAAACTAAGCTGCAGTGCCATCTGCCCTAGCTTTCATTAATCACCTCAGCCAGATGGGGTATTAGAGATTTTTTGCATATCTTCAGTAAGCATAGCTTAAAGGGATGTTGGGTGGGTGGGAGGAGTTACTTGCTCTCTTCACCTCCTAGATCTTTGCTTGAAGCTATTTTTGCAGTCCATTCGATCCCTTTGCTGGTGACTAGCACTGAACTTTTCTGTCATTTTCTAAGAAAAGTGATTGATTCAGATACAGATTTCCCCTGCTGTTGGTTCATAAATAGAGCTGCAGGCATTCATGAACCTATGAACAAATCCATGTTCGAGGTCACTAGCTTTCTATAGCGTGTACATGTGTGTAAGTGCATGTGTATTTGTGTGTTTGAAGGGCATGTAGTCCTTGACTTCGAGCTTCAGCATTCGATTCCCTCTCCAGTCAATAAGTTCAGACTGAGTCATCAACGGCCAATAGCATTGCCTTCCAGGCTGAGGAGCTAATTTAATTCCAGGAATGGACACTTAAACCGAGTGCCGCAGAGGAACGCAAATGCATATGCTCATTTAGAGCTTCTGAACACGACCTCGTAGCCTCAGGGAAGCAGCTGAGGCATTACAAGCCTTGCACAATACAATTTGACAGGACACTGCATAATACAATGGCACCTTGTGGTACAAAATGGACAATTTTTCCTAAATTGTTCTGGTTGCTCTTGTAGTTTTAGATAAATGCTAATCAAATAATCATGCACCAATGTGCTGACATCTATGCAAAGACAACTCTCTCTGTTATCCCACCAGTCAAGCCTTAGTCGACCTGACAAATGTATGCTAAGATAGTCAATTGAACACTAGGATGATGCTTAAATGAGCTTTCTCACAGAAGGTCTGACAGGATCCATGTGGGGGCTTTGGAGACTGCTAACACATCCTCGGGTGAGAAATCTGCTATGTCGCCAGTTGCCACATATAGCCGTAACCATGGCAATGGTGACTCCGGAGCTGAGGCTGCCATTAAAGATAAACATAAGGAACAATGCAAATCTCCACGTTGGTGTTGGGTGTAAGAAAAAAGAGGTACTGTGTATTAGTCACAGGAAATGACAAAAAAAGCATATATTTTCCACCATCTTTAGTTTTTCAAAACAGACATCTAGAAGAAAAAAAAAATGCTTGGGCTATTTTGGATACAGTGTCATGTGGTAAAACTGAACAGAGATCTGGTATGTTAAGCCTGTAATGCTGCATGAAAATCTTTCCTGCTGAATTCTCCTGTTTGTATTCTATTCGTCTTCTTTATATTTACATTCCCAGTTCCTTGTTGAGCTGTCTTTGCCCTTGCACGTTGGCTAAGTCCCCAGAGGCTCCTATAGCCCGTTTCCCATGGGAATCCATTCATCCTTTGGCTTTTCAGCACACAGCAGGGATTTGACAAGGCTCGCGACATCTTCAGCATGGCCACTTCCACAGCAAACAGTTTGGCAAGAAGCATGAGATTCGTGCTAACTAGGGAATTTTCCAATCTTAATTCTAGATACGGTTACCCAGTTGAAAATCATATTTTAAAGCTTTTCTGGTTTTACTGTTCAAGCATGTTTTCTTATTATGCCTTTGGACTAGCTCCAGCAGCTTTTGTGCTTTGTTATGTGCCTGACTGTGAAATAATTAACAAATAAATGAGTGTCAAACAGGGTGTAAGCAGCGCTCTTCACACATTCTGCTGAATCAAACTTTACCTAACCAAAGTGCAAATAACAGCAGGAATGCAGGATCGATACATGGGGGAAAAACAGGCATCTGGCCAGATCGCTCATAAGGCAAATGAAAAGAACAAGACTAAGCAAGCTTAGCTTAGCTTAGCTGGACCGTAAATATGACCTGTGCGAAACACTGGCTATTTGAATCTAAAACCAATTGACTTTATTTTTATTCCAAAGGAGTAACAATTCAAATAAATAAAACTCAAATTTATTAAGAAAAAGCTACACAATCACAAATAAAACCAATGCACTATTATTAGCTTAGCAGCTAGCTGTAAATGTTTACCTTCTTATAATCTAGCTTTAAAGAAAACTGCCATTCTGAATGCTCAGCAAGCTAGTTTTTTTTTAGAAATGAAATTAGCTGCAAGAATGTTATTCCACAAAGATTAGTTTAGCCACATTGACACTAGCCTTTAGAGAAATGTAGATGGCTAAACTACAAGCAGCTGCATAGCAAAAAAAAAAAAAAATTGCTATTGCTAATCAGTACATCTATAATGAAGTGATTACTGAGGAAAAAAGTGATCCTTTTTTTTTAAAGAAGAAAATATATTTATTGATGAAGGAAGTGTGAAAATGTTAGTCAGCTTTGTCCTTCCCAAAAAAAGGAACTACGCTTCCTTCTGTGATTAATCAATAACATTTTTAGAGTAGGAATTAGCTGGATAACACACAACTGACTAATGTCAGCTATTAAACAAACATTCCACCGTGTCTAAAGGTGGAACAATGGTCCAAAACGACACTGTGTCAACATCTTCCCAGTTAGAAAATGCAATGCCATTGAGAAGTAATTTGGCTAAATTAGTTAAATGTATGTGACAGGAGCTAATCATCAGTCAGTTTCTAGACATGAACTATTCTTGGCTAAACCACAGAGAACACGAAACCAGAAACAACAAAACAGATAGTGTTTGTTTAAAGGATTTAAAGGATTTAGTGAACAAATCTAGAGGAAGTGTGAGAAAAGGAAGAGCAATAATGGCAGTCTGATGTCGTCTCTTAATATAGAACTACAGAGGAAGAACAACATTGTGGCCAGAACTTCAGTCTTGATATCATGATGGGACCAAAGCGGTGAATAGAAATTATTTGAATGGAAAAATATTTCAAGCTTGTGCTAATAAAGAGATGTCCATTTGTTGCAGGAACAGTTTAGTTTAAAAAAACAAAAAATTACACAATTTTCTGTCAAGACCTGTTTGGTGTCCAACATTTGGTGTGTTCAGAGTTGCATGAAGCTGCAAGACTAATATAGCTAAAAATCTCTAAGTATTCATCAATCTCACACCAAATTTTTATATAACATTACAAAATGTCCAGCATTCAAGGAACAATTCTGCCTTCTTTTGGAGGCGGGGCTTATGGGACGGAAAGATACCAAATCACACAAGTAAAAAAGAGTTTCAGTTGTTCAAGATGTTGTTTCATCATGTTACAACATTCTGAAGATTTTTTCATGTTTATACGTAGATTGCGGTACCTCACTGTGTAATTCAACTAGTGTGTGCACATAAAAATAGACTTCCATTACTTGTTAGTCACATTAGAGACGTAGAGTCGTAGAGCAAAAGTTTGTGTAAAAACACCAACTCTGGATGCCAAACAAGTTAAAATTTGTATAAATGAGAGGGTTTTTTGTTAACGATTCCTTTATATATTCCATAAACGTGCCAGCTTCAGTGGAGCAGCGTATACATGAGCACAAATGGAGAGTGATTAAAAATCTGTCATAATTAACCCTTTTAGACAAAGGTTAATTGATGATTATTAACCCTGTAAACCGAGTGGATTCTGAGATGACGTCTGGATCTGCTGCAGTTTCATATTTTCATTTTTAACACACGCCGTCCTCAGTGCAGTTACTGCGTCTAGCTTACCTGATGAAAACTGAGGCTACAAATCTCTAGATAACTGGGTAACCACTTGTGGGAATTTTTTTTTTGTAAAATCAGGATGTATCAGGATGTATTCTGAAGTTCCAGGAAATCTTGTGCTTTCTCTCCACTTTCATTAGTTCACTTGCCATGATCAAATATAGACTAAAAGTGGGCTGTGCGCCTCTGCCCCATTTCTCCTTAACCTGCTTTTACGTCCTCGTGTACCCAGAGACAAAATGCAGTTCCACACACACACACACACAGTGTGTGTGATGTCCTTCTCAAGGACATATCCAGAGGCAAATGAACCTCAGACTCAGAAGCGAGCTCTGAACAGCTTCACATACTCCAGCGTATTGCAGTTTTCCATTCAAAGCCACTCATAACGAACGTTTCAGGATATGGGCAAAATTTAATAATGAAATTCCATTTTACTACAACTGGTAGAGTTTTCATGTGACTTGAATAAATTTATTTTTGGACAAGTTCTGTTTGTTGGACTCCCTGAATGCCATCAATTATTATATGTAGGGCCGGAGATATAGAAGTGGTGAGGACAATAACCACACATGAAAAAAAAAGAAGGATCAGATAGGATAGAAAGCTCATTTGCATACAGCAACCTCCTGGGAAATACTACAAAGCCAGTACTGTAATAACAGTTCATGAACAATATAAACAGCCTTGTTTCATAAGTCAGGTTGCTGTTTCTCTGATCATTAGCTGGTCTCTTGTATTTCTATATTTCACAAGAAATTTATGTATATAGTACATGAAATTTATGTATATAGTTTATGTATATAGTACATAGTACTATATACATAGGGACATGTATAATGGACACTTGACACATATACAAGGGATATAACGTAAGTGATACTGATACGGTTATAACGTAAGTGTTCCACATCATAAATAAATGTAAATATACATGGATTACAACAAATTACTGTGGTGTAAGAGGAATAAAACACTTCAGGACATGCTGTTATTGAAAAATACACGTCACACCACCATGTTGTGTAAAAAAACAAAGTTTTTTTTTAAAGTCTGCACTGAACTGCACTCACAGAATTGGTCTAACTACACCAGCACTCATCTATTGTAGCTTTGGACCTGCTGTAGACATCTGATGTGCATCAACTCACAGCTATTGCGATGCATGACTCATCTCATCATACTGCGCTTTATTTACCTCCTGGAAAAGACTCCGCAGCTGGACGGAAACATGACACTGCGGCTTGGCTGACATGCAGCCATCTTAGGGCTTTGGCATGGCCTCGTCAGCCGAGCTGAAACAGCGTAACACGGCCATATCTGTTTGCTGGGCTTTAACAACGCCTGCCACTCGGGCTAGCTGAAACTGGCCAGGCCATGCTAACACGGCTAATCACACGCACAGCAGCATGCAGGGTTAATAGGTCAAAGTGGGGACGGACACTTGCCTCTTGCTCGGCTTATTCAGGCTCGTTCTCGCTTTGCTTTGCTTTGTTATGATCCTGTCTGCTGTGAACGCTGGACTGTGTAGGAGGGGAACGAGGGACTGAGAGAAAGACAGAGAGAGAGAGAGAGGGATAGAGAGCGAGAGAGTGCTGGCAGTCACCTCGTCCCCTCCCATGCCCTCTGCATGGCTGGTGTGTGTTAAAATAAATCGGTGCCTCCCCTTTACACACACCAGACATTACCTTATACAAGACTCACTAGGGAGCAGACCACCTCTCGCTCTCTCCCTCTCTCTCTCAGCCATTCTATCTCTCCATTCCCCTCTGACCCCAAATCTCACAACTCCACACGTTCCCTTCATCTGACACTCTCTTGCTCTGTCTTGTGGAAACACAAACTCACATGACTCGACAGATCCGGAGGACTGTAGGGGGATACGGCTCACCTCCATCCTTCCCAGACAGAAAAGAGAGACAAACATAAAGAGAAAGACAGATAGAGAGAAAGAGACAGAGAAGTAGAGGGACCTCTGGAGCACTGGCTCAGTGTTAGCTCGAATTACGCGCCTGTCAGGTCTGATGGATTTGGCTGAGAATAAAAGAAAATAAAAGAAAGCAGGCATCCACGATGGCTCGATAAACGAGGGACCCCTAACACAGGGTTCGCTCTGCACCCCACAGTCACACAGGGACCCCTCTGCACCTCGCCTTTTGTTTTCCCACCCGTTCAAATGCTGAGCACGAATCAGTGACATTCCAGAAACGAATTCCTCCATTTTCCCAACGGGACGAGCACGACGAGTGAAAGAGCGAAGGAAAAACAAGAGTGAATAAATGAGCAAACGGAGGCCAAGATCTGAGTGGGAATCCCTTGTCTTTCTCTCGACTTCCTCCCTCTCGTGTTTCACACACACCTCGCCAGCCAATTCATACAGGACGGATCACATCACGACACATTAGTGATTGTAGTGGGAAGATCCCGGGTAGAAGGGTAGAAGCTTGGAGTCACAGTAATCAAGGCACTGTGCTTGGTTATGGTTCATGTGTTGGGGTTGCACTACTACCAATTTTTACTAGTCAACCAATAATTCAAAAAAGTACTGGACCAGTTGTCTTTATCCATAGTTAAAAGCAAAAACTATCACTATTTTTAGGCTGTTTTATGAGTGCAGCCAGGACCGCATCAAACCACATTGCAAATTAAACTTCTAACTTCAATGCTTTTTTAGGCTACACTGTTATTGTAAATAAATGATGGATGGAGGACGCAATGTCTAACGGCAGCGTCTGGGAGGTTTTCCCGCCATGTTCAACTCCCGCGTCCAAAAAACTTGTCTGGAATGGCGTCTTCAGGATGCCATGCACCACCGAAAATGGTAAAACTAGCTGAGTGGGGTCTTGCAGAGCCTTGTGTATACCTCTCCACTTCATACAAAGTGATAAAAGTGTTAACAGTCCATTAAAGCAAAAGGAAAAAAAATCTCACGAACAGTCTTGTGCAGTTGACTGTAGAATTGGCATTATCAGATTAACAAAATACATTTAGCCTGCTTTCTTTCTGCTTCACAGAGGCGACTAGGGAATGTAACAATCGACTAGTCTAAGCAACCCCTACTGTGTGTGTCTACAGCTCTAGTTTTAAAACACAATCGAGTACACATAGTGATGATGATGCCTCATTCTTGCACTACGTATCTCCCTTAAATATTTCCTCGCTGTTTTCCAGATGTGCAGCCAGCTTCTCTGAGTTGTATACTCACATTCCACCAACCCATCTGGCCCCAGTCTGGCGCTAGAGCTACAGCTGTGTCGGAAACACCAACCAGCCTGGGCTACAGACATGGACTGGTTACACGGGAGGAGGGATTTTCTGACCTTAAAGATCCACTTCCTGCCTCAAGATCACATTTCAAGTGTGACATATGGAAGTGGAATCAGCTCAAAGGAACACATCCACCCTGAACCACTTCTTGCATATTCTTTATTTTTGACATGGGATCTTCAACCTTGTCCAAGATTTATTTTGTAATGAAATCCTGAATGGACTTTTTTTTAGTTTTCGTTCATCAACGGTTCCCTAAATTACCTACAATGCCGTTCAACTACCCATCATAGGATTGAACCCCTTGCCTCATCTCTACCTAAAGTGAGTGATGTGGCAGCACTATAGTCTTTGCATCTGTCCAGCTCTCTCTCACCTCCTCCTCTGTACACTCTGCTCAAACAAATCAGCTTCCCAAGCCTCAACTTTCATGCTAATACCACCATCACGCTGTCTTCTCATAGATCAATAACTAGCTGAGCCAATTCTCTGCCACAGCAGAGCAGCAGAACTGCTAACGTCCCACAAGAATAATGAGAATACAGCAGTACCCAACAAATTAGCACCAGAATCACTAAACACATCACAAATATTTCAAAATAAGCCAGCATTTGTAAATACAGAACCAAAAGGCTAATTTTACTGCCTCTCACATTCCTTCGGTCTCCTTTTTACACTCCTACCTGTGCACACACACCTGCTGCAATAGTGATATAATACATTTGCGTATTTTACAGGCCATTTTGTGGTTTAATTGCTCGAACCAGTGGGATAAACACAGCTCAGTAATATTTTTATTTCATTGAAATGAATACAATTTGTGCTAGATATAGACATGCCATCGTAGTATGGTGCTTATAGGGATAAATGACAGCTACATAAGCCCTACACAAACATTTATAAAGGTTTATGGAGATGGTTTGTGCTGCGTAGTGAACAGAGGATAGATCTCGGAGCCGGGAAAAACGAGGAGGTTACCTGAGAGCGTCCTGAAATATCCTCCGCTCTCACCTGACAAAAGACCAAAACGGCAGGAGGCGATACATGATACAGCAGGGTCAAAAATAGACACCTCTCTCTCTCTTCTCCACCCCTCCTTCCCTTTCTCTCCCTCTCTCTCTCTCTTTCTTTCTTGGCAGATGCAGCTGGTTTTTTATAACCTACGATACACGAGCTCCTGTTACGGCCCGCGAGGTCGGGACGATGGTGAGTGGAACCAAAACACACCCAGAGCTGAAGATGTGTCATGTCCTTCTCTTTTCTCACAGGGCAGACACAAATAATAGCACTGAACAAATGCAGAGTTCACAAAGTGACTTGTCATGTTACACACTTGGTTGTAAAATATTACTGTCTGCACTTGGAGATGATAACTGGATGATATACTACATTCGAACTGTTTGCACATAGACAGATATTTCGAAGACGTATTTTATCACTGCATTTTTGCCTCCAGTCCAATCGGAAAAGGGTCATGAAAACAAAACCTCCAAGGTGGAGGAATTTAAAAAGTCATGTTTTCACTGTTTTCATGCAGATGGGAAAAACGTGTGTTTTTGAAAACGCTGATGTCACAAAGTGAACCTGCGTAAGCCCCGTGCGCATGTTATGAATGTGCTGTTGACCAGATTGCTAATTGGTCTGTAATTTCTTATTTTTCCAAATTAATTTCACTTTGTTTTATTATTACACCCTTGTGCGAAAGAGACAGGATATGACGCAAGCTGTACTGCATCTGAATTCACCCACGAATCCTTGCGTTTGTCATGTCTCGCTGTAGAACTTTTGACTATGTTGCTGTTTTTCCACATTTTGGCTTCTCTGCTGCTCAATACACAGCTTTTAGCGTTATTCTTGAGGAGTTTGACAGGACAGTTCAGGACATACAATCTCTAATTATTGGGTTGACATACTTGAATTGTTTTCGCTGAGGTATTTTTGAAACTGCTCATGTGGACCGACTACGTTTTGAAAAATATCTGTGTGGACATGGCCTCAGCCTGGTGTTCTATTTCAGCAGGTTATAATGTGATGAAACACACATCCGTGTTCCTCTTTGTCTCTTTATAAGCCTCTAAGCTTTTAAAGACAGTCTTGTTCCGAGTGTGCAACACTACACGCTGTAATATTTTTGGTTGAATGCTCTTAAAACATTACATCACCTCGGACAGGGAAACCCTCAGGGCTAGAGGAATCCTTACTGGTGAACTTTCTTGGATCAATGGTATCCAAGCGGGAAGAATGGAGCAAAGAGGCCTTGAATGGGCCTCATTGTGTTTGTGAGGCAGAAGCAGAAGTCTGGATTGAAGCGCGGAGGTCTGAATCACACTCCGGAGGTGGTCTTAACGCGTTGTTCACATTCGAGGCTTTCTGAGTCACCAAGCTCGAACGCCCCACTGTTTTTGTGGGGGAAATGAGAACCAGGCTGACCCCAAGAGTTCTCCTTGCGCCTCGGTGACTCTGAGAGTTCTCAGCCACGCCGTTACGCCGCACAAATCGCTTTTTCCACTAGCTGCTCGATTTAATGCAAACCAGCTGCAGTTCCAGCGTGAGCGACGCTCTGAAAATGGCATTCACCAACGATAACAAGTAAGCACGGTATTCTCAAGGTTACGTGGCAAATCGAGGTTCTGAGGGGATCTGAGGGAAACAAAAACAAAGTCAGCAAGTGACTCCGCTGCTTTTCTTGCCTTACAATCTGCTCATTCAAAGGCATTCCTGCAGCGTGATGGGGAGAAATTCGCCCACTCGGACTTATAAGTGCATGCAACATGCCGCACTACAACATCCACAATGACCTCTTTCATGAAATCGCTGCACACACACCCCCACACACACACACTCCAGGAGCATGCTGGGAGATAGACAGAAGGACAGCTCACACGCCGCATACTCGCAGCTCACACACATGCTGTGTCACTTCAGCTTTACAGAGTCACATGTTTTGCGTGACCCTGTGCATGTGGTACTACTTACAGCTTCGGTACCCAACCCAGGTGCACGTGTAAAACCTTGGGAAAAAAAAAAAGTATGAAACAATTATGAAACAAAAGTTACTCTATGCTGTGAAGCGTCTGTGTGAAATTCAAGCCATCTGCAAAAATCATTTGGAAAAACTGCATACCAAAGTACAAAAGTACAATTTGTCTGCTATTGGTGATTAAATAATGAAAAAAAAAAAAGCCCACAAATGTTCCATCAAATAACTACATTTAAGGCAAGATACTACATGTGAATAGGGTATTTATAAAAAAAAACAAAACAATAGATATCACAATGAATCTTTGTGAGCTGATGGCTGATATTCTTACAAATATTTTTGTATTAGAACATTGATGATGTTGATGAAAAAAATGACATTTATTTATGCAAATTGATGCAAATTGTCTTAATAAAGAAACATACATTTGCACAGTTAATAAGACCAAAAATCTAGCCTTTTGATGTTGTTAGAATAAAAATATTTATTTCACTGTGTTAATCTTTAGTAAAATCATTCTTTATTGTGTAATAAAATAAAATAAAATACCATCTTAATTCAGCTAAAATCTAACATTAATCCAAGAATAATTGGCATTTTGTTAAATTCCACTGTAATATCCTTCTAGATAGGTATAGATCTTCTAGAAACTGAGATTTTTGGTCGTAAATATATTAAATATATCTAAAAAATTATTCTGAAAAAAAAAAAAGTGGTTTAATGTGTTTCAACTCTAGTTAGTGGACTTCTAAAACTGACATGTATAACATAATAACACATGTGGGCGGAGCTTAAAGCTTTCATTACAGTTGCTAAGTTTCAGATAATGCAGCAATTCCAAGTGGACAAAAACACACATAAACAGTATTACGACAGTTTAGAAGAGGAATTAAGTACATTACTATAAGCACAGATTTGTCTCACACTTGATGTTACACAATGTTGGCGTAAACTGGAAGTCAAGTGTGTGTTGTATTACAGGTCAGCCTTATCTAGTTACCATTCACAATAGTTATCTTTTCCAGTGAAAAAAAAAAAAAAGTCACACCCATTTCTCACTTCACATCTACTTATTTCTTACTTCTAGGGTATTTAACTTTCTAGAAGTTTAACCAAAAATGTTAATACAAGGGGTTCACGAACGTCGGAGTGTATATGTATTACAGTATATATAGAAGGACGCAAACGTTAATATCCACCTCTAAAGCCTGCTTCATGTTCTACTAACAGCAACTAATACAAAGTGGGAAAATTATATTTCATGAGCGCCACTTATCAGTAAATTTAGTTAGAAATTAGTGTTTCTTACTGAAGGCAGTAGGGAAGATAATGTGTTAAAAGAAAATATACAGTCATGACAGTCGTCGATTTTTATAGAAATCTTATAAACAGTGAAGTAAAACTAATTTTACTTAAGGGACAATGAAACTATACACAGTTTTGTTAAACAGTTAATTAAACAGTTTTAAAGTAAAAATATAAAACACACTAATTAAAGGCCAGACAGAATGTACATAAATCATGTACAGTATCATGGCATTGTCTTAAGCATTTCTAAAATTATTACAAGCAGATAAGGAACCTTACTTAAGGGCTTGAAGAGGAAAAAAAATATTCATAATGAAATTGAAGTCAGTATTTGGTGTGACGACCCTTTGCTTAAAAAAAAAAAAATAGTAGTCTCAGGTGCAGTGTGTGCAGTTTTATAAGGAAATGAGCTGTAAGTGTTACTGAGCAT
>JAKKZI010000139.1:10503-26629 GCA_037576675.1 Pangasius sanitwongsei | reverse complement strand
CAGTTTGTGCTACAGCAGCTCTTCTGTGGGATCGGACCAGACGGACCTTCACTCCTCACACGCATCAGTGAGCCTTGAGCGCCAATCACCCTGTCGCCATGTCACCGGTTCACTTCGTTGGACCACTTTTGGTAGGTGCTAACCCCTGCATACCAGGAACACCCCACAAGACCTGCTGTTCTGGAGAAGCTCTGATCCAGTCGTCTAGACATCACAATGTGACGAGAGCCGAAGTCGCTCAGATCCTCAACAGGACAGAGCTGTTTTGGCAGCACAAGGGGGACCTACACAATATTAGGCAGGTGGTTTTAATGTTATGGCTGATCTCAGGGTGTGTGTGTGTGTGTGTGTGTGTGTGTGTGTGTGTATTTATCTATCATATACAGTCAGGTCCATAAGTATTTGGACAGTGACACAATTTTTGGTCATTTTGCCTCTGTACTCCACCACAATGGATAAATCATATAGATCCAGGTCAAGAGCTTCAGTTAATGTTCACATCAAACATCAGAGTGAAGAAAAAGTCTGATTGGTGTGACTTTAACCAGATGGGCTGCTTTGAGTATTTCAGAAACGGCTGAGCTCCTGGGATTTTCTCACACACCAGTCTCTAGAGTTTACACAGAATGGTGTGAAAAACACTGAGTGAGAGACAGTTCTGTGTGTGGAAACATCTTGTTGATAAGAGATCTCCAGATTGATTCCAGCTGAAAGGAAGTCTATAGTAACTCAAATGATCACTCTTTACAATCGAGGTGGATGAGCTACAGCAGCAGAAAGCCACGCTGGGTTCCTCTATCGTGGGCACAGACTCGCGCACACTGGACAGCTGAAGACTGCAAAAAAGACCAGGTGATGTTTCTTCTAATCTTCAGCTGTCCAGTGTGCGCGAGTCTGTGCCCATGATAGAGGAACCCAGCGTGGTTTTCTGCTGCTGTAGCTCATCCACCTCAGGGTTTAACGTGTTGTACTGCAGGTGTTGTGCCTTCTATCCAGTTTAATAGCGTTGTTAAAGATTAATGTCACTTTGTACAACCTTGGCATCAGTTCAGGGAGACGCAAAGTAAATAAACTCGTGACGGAAATGACGCAGGCCGATAGGGACGTAAGCGTTTTCAGACGTTTCATTGTGGACGAGCAGTTTTTGGAAAACGTCCAAAAGACGGAGAGCGTTTTTAAAACGAAAAATGCAGTTTTCAGATCTATCCAGATTAATATGGACGTAGCCCGAGATGCTTTTCTGCCCACCGCGGTTGTAAAGAGTGATTATTTGAGTTACTGTAGACTTCCTGTCAGCTCAGACCAGTCTGCTCGTTAATCCTCTGATCTCTCATCAACAAGGTGCTTCAGCCTGCAGAAACTCCGCCCACAGGATGTTGTTTGTTTTTCGCACCATTCTGTGTAAACTCTAGAGATCTGCATGATTTGGTGCAACGTGCTGCTGCCACATGATTGGCTGATTTTAGATGACTGCATGAATGAGCAGGTGTTCCTATTAAAGTGACTGGTGTGTGTGCGTGTTTATACATATGCATGTGTAATATATATATATATATATATATATTTTTTTTTTTTTAAACATGCTTGATATTTTTCATGTCTACAAAAATAAGTTTAAATGTTTAAAAAAAAATTTTTTTTAAAAACACTGAAAGTAGAAATTTTTTTAAAAATGTTAAAATTGTACATTTTACAATTTTGATGATGAAGCAGATAAATTCATATTAATTTTTTGACTTAATTAGTTTGTAATTATTTTAACGTTAGCATGGATATCAGTGCTATCTTTTCAATCTCAAACGTGTACTGTGACATAAATTATCACGATATTCTCTCGTCTTATCATCCAGCACTAACAGTATCGATTTAAAAAAAAAAAAAAGAGAGAAACACGTTGCACATTCTTTTTTTTATTAAAAGGATTTTCACTAGTTTCATTACAGCCATTAAGCCAACAACTACAGACAGAACAAAGATGATGCGTGACCGAGATGACGCGATTGATCGTTTAGTTTTTTTTTTTCTTTTTCTTTTAATTTTTCATTTCCATGTTAAAGTCCAACATGGCGGCGTCTGGCTGTGATTTCCTTCCTTTACACACGCTGGAGTTAAACACTGTGGATATTTAGCGTAAAACACTCGTACGTTAGCGCTCGAGTTCTCCGTAAAAGTCCGTAAAATAAAGTTCTTCTCTTCTTCGTGAGATTTTCTCCTCGATATCGCTTCAGTAAAAGATACGGTTCACAATCATGTACACACAAAAAATGCAGGTAAAAATTGGAAAAAGGAAAGAAATGACAAAGAATTTACAAAATTAACCAACACTAGGCATGTGAGGATAAATTATTTACTGCATTATCACTAAACCACAATTACAGGAAGATCATCGCTGTAATCAGGAAAAGGTAGCCATTTTCTTTTTCTTTTATTAATATCATTTAAATTTCAGCAGAAAATTCTCAGTCAGTGTGACTTTTTTTTTTTTTCCTCACCAGAGAATTTATAGCTTTTTTATTTTAAATTTCACCAAAATTAAGGACTTTCTTAAAATTCACATGATTTAATTTCCATCTTCCTATTTTTTTTTTATATATATATATATATATATATATATATATATATATATATATATATATATATATATATATAGACTAGGATCTGATTTGAATTTTTTTAATGCTTTATTCAAATTGTTTGTTAAGGTTTAATATAAAATCTCTAAAAGGCTTTAAAACAAATCCGTGAAATAAATCGGATTTTAAAAAAAAGTTCCCATGATTCTACAACTGAGCACTTTGGAAAAGGGAAAAAAAAAAAGCATTATTATTATTATTATTATTTTTAAATTCTGAGCCAAACAGAAGTCGAGGAATTCGATGTGATGGCAAAATATAAATTTAAACTTCGTAATTTAAAGTTAAAGTGGATTAACCTAAATTAATTAACTTGATTAAATCCAAAATTAGATATAAAAATGCAAAATGAACAAAATCCAAATCCTAGTGGTAGAAATGTACATAATAAACGGATGTAAACAGCGTTTTAATAAGCAGTAAATACCGCAGTACATCATTCAGCCGATTTATCGTCACATGCCTACAGTCTATAGAACGCTACTGAAATAATAACGGAAAAAAAAATACACAATAAAATGTTTACAAGGTAAACAGGCAGGAATGACGATTGTTTTGAGCCTTCGGGGGAAAAAAAATAAATACAAACAGTGTGCTTTATAGACATATTTACACTCGTCTTTGGCTTACGATTATAATTCTGCTACAAAAACTGAAAACGATAAAAATAAAGACAGTAATAATCCATAAGCCAGCCATTAGTGCACAATACAAAGCCAATGTCACACGCTGCAGCTGAGATTTTACTTTTTTTTTTTTTTTTTTTTCTTTCTTACACAACGATGGATATCTTATACGTATACATCAGATATAATCATATACATGGTTCATCGACAGTAACAGTGACAACAATGGAGAGAAATTAAACAAAAAAAAATGTTTTGCATGCAACAGATTGGCCTTTGTGTTTACAAAAAAAAATTATTAAAAAAAAAAAGTGTCAGTGGTTCCGTCACGTCCCACACTTTCTAAAAAAAAAAAAAAGCTAGCTAACACTGTTTGCTAAACAGTATGTACCACATTTATCGTTATTTCGTTTCCATCCGCAGACTTTCCGACATTTTTATGATGAAGGGAAAGACGAGTGTGCGAGAAATTGTGAGGGATGGATGGATGGACAGATGGCTCCTTCTTCACTTCATAACTCCATTATGAGTTTTCGATGTACTCCAGCGCCACGTCGTAACAGAAACGGTACTGCTCCTACACACACACACACACACACACACATTAATAAACTACACTTATTACAATGTAAAATAGTTCAAATTGTTCTATAATATTTCTGCTATACAGTAATTAAACGTTTGCTAGCTAACGTCGCTTTGGCTAAGAGAAAATATAACGCGCAAGATGTCACAAAGTTGCTACTAATTTATGCGCAAGTCTGCGATATTTTACACGTTTTGTAGGAATAAAATCACGCTAGTGCGACGGCAGCGTTTGGATTCTTCTTCACGTTTTCTAGCCCCGCCTCCTGTTTTGTTTTGTTTTTTTCCCTTTTAATTTACATTTATACCATTTATAGCACTGTTGAATTCTGGTCTCTGATTGGTCAGAAGGTGTTGATTAATTTTCTAGAACAGCAGCTCGGACAGTAGCGCGGGTTTATATTATTAACGCGCTCGTTCCGTTACGTTATGGTTTCCATAGTAACAGATCGCTGACATCGTGAAGCTTTAACCGTCAGAGGCAAAGCTGTAACTTTATTTTCCGATTTTTTTTTTTTTTTTGGTCTTATTAACTTCGAGAGAGTAAAAAAGAAAAGAGAGACTGGTGAGGGAACGACTGATTAGAGCTGCTATAATGTAAGTGACAACAAGAATAAACTTTTGCTGACAATACATGCAACTAGAAACAGATAAAAAGTATGACGTGTATCTTTATTTTAATATACTTTTATATTTATTAATCAGCTTCAGGGAGGTAACAGTGCCTCCGCTTCATCAGCACCTCGTCTTTACCCAGCTAATCTATTTACTCTATAATAATCTATAATCTATAATAATCTCTAATGCTAATAAACTATTTAACAGTCATAAACTTGTATGTGTGTATCCAGTTTCACCAGGAAGCTGGCTAAACTATTGCGGCGATGTCATGTGATCAGTCTTGTAGCTTAAGCTCCACCCCCCCCGTCACACAGCCAAATCAGGACGCGCGTGTGTGTGTGTGTGTGTGTCTCTCTCTCACCGGTGTGTCCACCATGTTGGGTTTGCTGTTCCTCAGACTCTTCACAGCGTGAAACACGTCCACAACATTCTGCCTCTTGATCATCTCACACACGATAGTGATCGCCGAGAAAACACCACTGCGACCCCCGCCATTCCTACACACACACACACACACACACACACACACAGAGACAGTCGAGGGGGAGAGTGAGACAGATAGCGAGACAAAATCAGTGTTTTAGAAATTATTTCTTTTTAAAAAGTGAGTGAGAGATGGATGTGTGCGTGTGTATGTCCGAGTGTGTTATATACACTCAGTCCACTTTAATAGGAACACCTGTACACCTGCTCATTATCCAGTCAGCCAATCGTGTCGCAGCAGGTCAAGAGCTTCAGTTAATGTTCACATCAACCATCAGAATGAGGACGATGTGTGATCAGTGTTTAGAGACTGCTGTGTGTGAAAATTCCAGATCAGCAGTTTCTGAGAGTTCACACACAATGGTGTGAACATTAACTGGAACTCGTGATCTGTATCTGCATCGTTCTGCTGCCGCGTGATTGGCTGATCAGATAACTGCACGAATGTGCAGATGTACATGTGTTCCTCTTAAAGTGGATGGCGAGTGTACTCTCTCTCTCTGTGTGTGTGTGTGTGTGTGAGCGCACACTCACAGGCAGTGTACGACGGTGCGACCCTCTCCCTCCTCACACTCCTCCTGCCATTTATCCACCTGCAGGATCAGCTTCAGGAACGAGCGCTTGGAGGCAGGGACTTCTCTAAGCCCCGCCCACCCCAGGTACTGGAAATGACGGACCATGAGGTAGCCCTCCTGTGGCTGAAACACACACACACACACACCGCGCTAGTCCATATAAACCCTACTTTACTAATAACAACTGATTTATTCGTGCTGTAAAATAAAATAAACTGCATTATCTCTAATGTAGACACTGTTTACAGTAAACTCATAAATAATAAGATAACTGAATAAGCACATTTAATATAATAAAAGGTAAGTAAACTAATACTATTATAGCGCTCTAATTCAACACATAATTAACATTATATACAATAACAAAAAATGTAAATCTATTATTATTATTAATACAGAGAGATAATAAACTAAACACTAACAGAATAAGATTTTGATGATGATTGAATCAGGAGGGAAAAAGTCAATAACGCATCTAATTATTTTTGTTTGTATTATATATTTTGAAATAATTTCTGGACTGAATGAAGTGGAACTCACTCGGGTCAGGTTACATATCCTGAAGAGGCGGCTGATGACGTCACAGTCCATGGAGCAGGAAACTCTCTCCACCTGCACGGGGCCGTAGCGGAGCATTCCCTCTTCAGGCCAGTACTGAGGACAGCCCTACACACACACACACACACACACACACACACACACACACAGATCAGCTACCACACATCTGTTTCTGTGAAGCAGCAAGATGACATCATCAAACTGTGTCAGTGAGTCACACACTGTCAGGGAGAGACTGGAACACTGGTGTGTGTGTGTGTGTGTGTGTGTGTGCGTGTGTGTGCGTGCACGCGAGTTAGAAGATTTTTGTATGTCTGTAAATGTGAGAGAGGTGTGTGTGTATGAGAGAGAGTGAGAGAGTCCTGTGGTGTGAGTCTCTCACCTGAGCCAGTTGTGTGTAAGTGAGGTGTGTGTGTGTGTGTAAGAATGAGAGAGAGTCTTGTGGTGTGAGCGTGGGGTGTGAGGCTCTCACCTGAGCCAGTTGTGTGTAAGTGAGGGGTGTGTGTGTGTGTGTGTGTGTGTGTGTGTGTAAGAGTGAGAGAGAGTCTTGTGGTGTGAGCGTGGGGTGTGTGTGTGTGTGTGTCAGTGACGTGAGGCTCTCACCTGAGCCAGTTGTGTGTAAGTGGGGTGTGTGTGTGTGTAAGAGTGAGAGAGAGTCCTGTGGTGTGTGTGTGTGTGTGTGTGTGTGTGTGTGTGTGTGAGGCTCTCACCTGAGCGAGGTCGATCTCGTTCAGCATGACGATGGAGGTGCAGCCGTAATCATACACCAACCTCCAGAAATCCTTTACGGTGTTGGGCAGAGGGTGCTGAGTGACGATGAACGCTGCCGGCTGCCTGTAGCTCTGTCTCACACACACACACACACACACACGGTGACTTACTAAAAACACAACACACACGTAAAACTCAACACACAGAAGGACTTTCTCACGTAAAGATAGCGAATGTGCACGAACATGCAACAATGAAGAGCAGTCACACAGGACCAAAACACACGTGTGCACGTGTGTGTGTGTGTGTGTGTGTGCGCGTGCATGCCAATGGAAAGCGGCCATGAAACAAATCCAGTCTGAGAGGCAGTTGGAGGTAAAGACGGGACGTTACCTGGTACACTCCTGACGTCTGCGTCAGCGTTACGGGGAAGCGATGCGACAGTTTAATGGAGTGAACGTGTTTGTGGTCTCACACTGAGGCTGATTGTGTGTTAAAACCGTTCTGTTACATTCAGCAGAACAGAAGAAAAAAAACCAGCTGGATTTGTCTCGAGCCTTTCGAGTATAATGGAGGAGGGGGTAAGGACAGAGTGAGGGATAGAGGTGGAGAGAGAGAGAGAGAGAGAGGAGAAATGACAGATCAGAGAAGTAAAGAAATATTGATTTTTTTTAGGTAGGAGGAGGGAAAAGTCAAGAGGCAGAAAAAGAGGAGACAAACAGTAAGATGGTTCATGGAGGCACAGTGAGAGAGCAAGAGAAGAGGGTGGTGATGTAGAAATGGAGACAGATGGAGAGGGAAATGGATAAAAGGAGAGATGGATAGACACAGATGGATATATAGAGAATGGATGAAGGTATAGAGTGATGGAGATATAAATAGATAGAGAGATGATGCTTACGTCCCTGAGTGCAGCGTTGATATAGTTGTAGAGATGGAGGGATGGATGGAGGGAGGGACAGAGAGATGGATGGAGAAATAGAGAGATAGTGCTTGCCTCCATGAGTGCAGTGTTGTAGCTGGAGAGATGGAAAGATGGACGGAGACATGGATGGAGGGACAGAGAGACGGATGGAGAAATAGAGAGATGGTGCTTACGTCCATGAGTGCAGTGTTGATGTAGTTGTAGAGATGGAGACATGGATAGAGGGACAGAGAGACGGATGGAGGGACAGAGAGACGGATGGAGAAATAGAGAGATGGTGCTTACGTCCATGAGTGCAGCGTTGATGTAGTTGCTGCTCTCTCCGTCGATGGTGATGAGGAAGGGCAGGCAGCGGTCAGGCGGCAGGTTGGACATGAAGCGGTTCTTCTCGTGGTTCCGGGGCAGGAGAGCGATGCTGCAGTCCTCAGGCTGGGGCTGAGGGGTCACTGAGTTCAGCGTCTGATCACACACGCGCACACACACGCGCACACACACACACACGCGCACACACACGCACACGCACGCACACACACACACACACACGTAAATTCAATGTCTATCATTCAGGGTGTTTTACTCTTATACACACAGAGCGACGTTTTCCGGAAAATACAGTAAGATGTACGATACATGTGTGTGTGCGCGCATGCGTGTGTGTGTGTGTGTGTGTGTGTGTGTTACCTGGAACTCGTCTTTGAGGTGGGAGGAGTTACTCTGTGAGTCGATGCGGATCATGTCGTAATACGCAGCTTTAAACTCACACACCGGGATCGCGGTGTCGCCACACAGACACGCCTCCAAGATGGCGTCATGGATGAAGATGTACTGCTCCTGAGTGCGACACACACACACACACACACACACACACACACACACACACACACAGATCTATGAACTGAATGTGAGTTTGGAGTCACAGTACCGTGTGTGTGTGTGTCTCTGTGTGTGTGTGTGTCTCTGTGTGTGTGTGTGTGTGTGTGTGTGTATACACACCTCGGTCTGCACCATGTTGATGCGTCGTGACCGGAGCGCTTTAACACAGTTGTAGATGTCCACCACGCCCTCACGCTCCGCCATGTCCAACATGATGTCAATCACAATGTAACATCCTGTACGTCCCGCCCCCGCACTGGCAAACAGGAAGTGACATCATCACCATCACCACCACCACCACCACATTACTGAAGTTGAGTGAGTTATTTAAACGATGGCACCGCTACTCTTTTACCTTCATTTATAAAAATAAATTAAAATAAAAAAGATTCAGTTTCATTAGAGACTTTTTTTCCAAACTGTAAAAATATAACAACATGCATTTAAAATTAAATAAATAAATAAAACAAGTGTCATTTTAATGTGTTGTTAACAGAAGAAAAACATTTTTTCAACCTTAATTTGGTCTTGTGCTCATAATCATAATCATAATCATAATCCTGATTCTTTTTAATTACTGTTAATCTTTTAATTCATTTAAAATGAAGGTGATTAAAAAACACAACACAAAACAAAACAAAACTTTTCTGCAGAAAGAAACGTGAATGTGTGTAAGAACAACACAACTCTATCCTGGCAGTGTGTGTGTGTGTGTGTGTGTGTGTGTGCGCTCCTGCTGCAGCACAGCGATGCACACAAACCCACATCCTGTGCTTGACACACACACACACACACACCGTTTTAGAGACTATCTCTCCAGCACACAATGCACTGCAACAGGAAGTGCCCATGTGAAGAACCCCCAGTGGGCGCAGATTTCCCACAATGCACCGTGTGTGTGTGTGTGTGTGTGTGTGTGTGTGTGTGTGTGTGTGTGTACCTGCAGTGCACTACGATTGGTCCTGCAGTTGGAGGGTTGGACATTTTGACGCGGCGGATGAAGGACAGGAGTCCCGTAGCGTGATACGGAACGCCGTGATCCGGCCAGCCGGTGAAGTGGAACTGCTTCACCTCACGCACTTCATTAAAACCCCTCTGTAGGGAACGAGTGAGTGTCAGTAACACACACACACACACACACACACACACACACACACACACACACACACAGTGAGGCAGCGGACGCTTCTATACACGCCATGTTTAACTTCCTTTACATCTTGATTAATTAATTAGACGTATGTTTAATCACTTTAACTAAATAACTGTATAAAGTTGCAAAAGGATTAAGACTCCTTAAGTGAAGAACAAAGTTGAATAAATAAATATGTATGTAAAGAAAAAAATATATAGTTTTTCTTGTAGAAAACTCAAATTATTCATTCAGTTTTATAAAATAAAATAAACAAACACAAGGTACACAGTATAGAAGAATTTGTGTTAATTAAATAATATGCATTGTACAGCTCATTTTAAAATATACCTTTATGCCATGCTATATATAACGTATTTATTTATGTTAATGAAGTAATAAATAATAGTATCATGTCTGCAGTGGCTGTGATGCAGGTGGATTGTGGGTAGACGGGGTGTTCAGCGGCGTTCGAGCGGCTCGTGTCTCACTCACCCGCTCCAGAGTGAAAGTGCGCACTACGTACTCCGCCAGCGGCTCCACCTCCACGAACGTCACCTTAAAGTCTCCGTACACTTCCGCGTCGTCCGGCCAGTACTTATAACACTTCACCTGAAGCGAAACACTCGCGTCAGAGCCTGAGCCACGCACACACTTGCACAAGATTCCAAAATATTCACAGTCACGACTCTTCCACAGGATCACAGTTTTAAATAAATCCCGAAGGAGACGCCGGTACCTCCGCACATCCCGGGTACCGCGACGTACGCCACGGCGCTGCCGGGTTCTGCACTCTGATTGGTCAGAAGGTGTTGATTCGTTTTCTGTAACAGCAGCTCTGACAGTAGCGCGGGTTTATATCTTTGTAATACGTGATCGTTTCTATAGCAACAGCTCATTCTGTACTGATAATACGCAGATTTTAAAAAGCGTGTATTCTTTCATACTGTGACGTTTTTTTTCTTTTTCTTTAAGGAGACGTTTATGTAGCGTTTATGGAAGGAGTCTCCAGTGTCAGAGGTAAAGCTGACGTCTTCAGGACAGAGGAGTTTACGCTTTGCGGTTTCTCGGTAACGTGACAAGCTGCGTGTATTTATTTTTTATTAATGACGGGAAAAAAGAGAGGAGGGAGAGGGAACGACTGTTTATAGCTGCTATAACGTAAGTGAGAACAGGAACTGACTTGTTTCTCTAACAATAAACGTAACTGTAAACGGATAAAAAAGTAAGCTGGGCTGTTTTATAAATTAAAAACGTAGTTGTTGGTAAATAGCCGTAAGAGGAATAAAACACTGTGGCGACGCAAACCGCCGTTTTTGTATTCACATGAAATACAAACACAAAGTAAACAAGTCAACATTTCAGGCACAACACCGTTTAGCATCCACATGCTAATTCTCTAGCAGTCAGTAATCAGTGCAGACGTGTTGACCGTGGTGGTTGCTAAGCAGGATCGATGGTTGCTAGCTAGCAAGCTAATCAGTTTATCGCCAGCTGTAATGATTCATGTTATACTGTAACATCTGGATATTGGGTTCTTGTATATTACATATAATATATTACATGACCGTCATGTATCCATAGCAACCAACGATGCCACGGTCGCCACACGTCATGAGCGTAGTCATGCAGTCGCAGGCACGCGTTAACCCTTTGAGAAGTTTCTATCAGATTCCATAAATGGAAATGCCAGATTGGTCAATATCCCTTACTACTGGGTTATATTTAACAAATAAGGTATATAGATATCACTGTCCAAATTATATATATATATATATATACAGAATACCCATAATGCACTGCGGCATAGGAAGTTCCCAACATACTGAATTGCTATATTGATTGAAAAAGTGGATTTGTAGCCCATTAGATTAAAGCGTTTTCTACTTTAGAACAGTTCAGGGCCGTTTCCTCTGGCTTTGATTCCTCTGCAAAGGGTTGCAGCGGGTTGGAGGCCGTCACATCACGCACGCACAAAAATAACAACAAAAAACAACAACAACAACAACAACATGGCCTCCGTCATTCCGCAGCAGGCACTAGAACAACATACCCGTCCCACCTCCACCAGGTTGGTTACCATGACGATACACGCCGACTGCTCCTGCCAGATCATCCTCCAGAAATCGTACACCGTCTCGTGCACAGGACCTGACGGAGACATCGTTTAAGACGATTATTTAAAAAAATAATAATAGTAATAATTCAGTTAACCAAAAAGATCTGCTGACTGAAACCCAATTTCCATCATGAACAAAAGAGTCGCTGATTCAAACACTGAACGTGAGAGGAGCGAATCTCAGCCGAGGCCGAGGGATTTAACGACTCGTTAACACAGTTTCAAACAGAACTCGCCCAATTTACAGCTATTCAAATATATAACCCTTCATTGATTAATCTTCTCTCAGGACTAATAAAGTGAGATTAGGGAGCAGGTCACTAACACCTGAACATCAGGAACCGATTCCGACTCGTTTAAACACGAGCAGAAATCCCGCACTGTACGCACCTTGCGTTGCGATGTAGTGACTCGGACGCTGGTAGCCCTGTGAAACAAAGACACACACAACAGGAGATTGAGAAAACGTTTCCGTTAAACCGCAGCCGTCCACACAAGCAGCACATCAGCAGCCTCTTTCACCTCGTTTAATCCTGTTATTCTCAAACACTCAGCGCTTCCTGCGGACCACATCGGAGCACCGTCGCTCCGGCCGCACACTCGACACCGAATTACAGCCTCATAACGATAAAGCGAAGACGACAAACCGCTGTTTGATCATCTAATAATTATCGAGCTGTGAATCCTTCAGAGTTAGCGTATACCTAGCTTTAATCAGCTACTTTATTTACTGTTTTTTTACTTTAGAAATCCAGAAGAAATTACTGCTAAACAAAGATCAGCAACATTTCATTAATACGTCTCATTAATAAAACGTTTAATTTGTTTAAAATTTTAGTGGTACGTAAATATCATTCTGTAACTGTGTTATAATTATAATCAGAAGGTTAATGTACACTTTACCGAAACCTAGAAAGTTGTGAAAATTATATCGTATGTAATTGTTAAAGTTTGTATTCAAACAGATGCTAATGGATTGTCTGCCTAGGCTAAAATGGTAGCTAGCTATAAAGTTAGCTAAACGTTGCAATTTATACATTGAGATTTTTCTTAATAGCTATAATTAAGAATTTATTCATTTTTTAATATTTATTGCCCTCTGAAAGTTTTATGATGAACTATATCACAGCGATTGTTAAGCGTGTTTAATTCAGACATTTCCTCAGAGCTGAATTGCTCGTGATTGGTTCAGAGACGCGACCAATCAAAACACAGAGGAGGCGGGAGTTAGTTTGGAGGTGGGTGTGGGTAAGAATATAAAAACAAAACTGTTCTTAGATAAACTTTCCTGAGTACAGCTAGCTAATGTAGAGCATTCTAGTTATAAACTAGCTAGTCCATATTATTATTATTAGCTTAAATATCTTAAATCGCAAACTTTTGCCTTATAGTTGCGATCTGGTTAGAAATCAACGTTTTTATGTCACCGATATCTTTAACAGTGCTGAAGTAACATTCGTTTTATCTAGCTAGCTACATACCGATATTTCAATAGTAATATTTCTTGTTTATCTAGCTACACGCTGTTTAATGTCTTAAATAATTAGCTAACTTTGGCTTTATGTTTGCTACATTTTAATGCCATCAATTTCTTGAAATGAAGATAAATTTATTTCTCGTTATCTTTACACTAGCCGTCTAGATTAACATCGATACCTTTAACATCTAACCGTAGCTTTCTCATCGTTATCTAGGTAGCTAAATATGAACATTTCAATATTAATATCTTTAAAAGTACGTAGCGAATGTTATCTTGCCATCACCTAGCTGACTAGCTGGTAACATTTCAATACTCAGCTTTCTATTTCGCTAACTAGATACGACATTTGAATTTTAATACATCTTCGTGAACATCCTCATCTTGCTATCTGGATGCTAATGTGTTAGCATCGGCCATATCCACAGCATTAACTTGAGTGTGAACTAGTTTAGCGTCGAAGCTAGCGCTGTTGTGGAGGGACGATGGAACACTTGCTGCTATTTTGTCGTCTCGTACCTCTCCAAAATCAACAGACAAAACAGGAACAGCAACAAAATAACCGTGGCAGATGAGTGTGTGATGGCGTCATGGAGAAAACGATGGAACACAAAGGCATGATGAAGGAGAAGAAAAAGAGAAAGAGAGAGAGAGAAACAAGTGTGTGTGCTGTAGAGAGGAAAAAGGCCATGCAGTCACCATGCAGATGATTTAGAAGCGTTAAAGGGGGTCACGGCTGTATTTGTGTGTGTGTGTGTGTGTGTGTGTGTGTGTGTGTGTGTGTGTGTGTGTGTGTGTGTGTGTGTGTCCTACAGGAAATGAAAAATTACTTACATCCCTGTACAGCCAAATCTAGGGCCCAAAATCAAGAGCGTAAGAGTGAGAGAGAGCACAACAGATGAGTCAGTGAGTCTCTAGCAGCACCTCCACCGAAGGCAAGAGAAAGAAAACGGTAAGAATAGAGTATAAATCTGGAGAAGGAACGCATGCAGACATACGAGAGAGGGAGAGCTGTTTCTCACACCTTCGCCAAGGGAGGAGGAGGAAGAGGAGGAGGAGGAGGAGGAGGAAGGACACACAGCGCCACTTACGTCTATGTAGTTGGCGTTGATGTAGTCGGACGAGGGGTCGTCTTCCACCGGCTGCAGGATCACTCGAGAATGATCGTCTGGAAACGTTCCGGATACAAAGACACGCGTTAGAGAGAGAGAGAGAGAGAGAGAGAGAGAGAAAACCCTAACTTTTCTCTTTTTTGAAATGTATTTTTTTTGCCTAGATTATTGGATGGATGGATGGATGGATGGGTGGATAGGTGGGTAGGTAGATAGATAGATAGATAGCAGTAAGAAACAGATAGAGAGATAGAAAGAGAGACAGAAGATAGATAGATAGTAAGAGATAGATAGATAGCAGTAAGAAACAGATAGAGACAGTAGATAGATAGATAGAGAGAGAGAGAGAGAGAGATAGTGATAGCTGTAAGAGACAGAGAGAGAGATAGAAAGAGACAGAAGATAGATAGACAGATAGAGACCGAGAGAGAGAGATAGATAGCAGTAAGAAACAGATAGAGAGGGATAGAAAGAAAGAGAGACAGAAGATAGATAGATAAAGAGAGACAGACAGAGAGAGAGACAGAAGATTGATAGATAAAGAGAGAGAGACCGAGAGATAGCAGTAAGAGACAGATAAAGAGAGAGATAGAAAGAAAGAGACAGAAGATAGATAGACAGATAGATAGATAGATAAAGACCGAGAGAGAGAGAGAGAGAGAGATAGATAGATAGATAGATAGTTGATAGACTGATAGATTGATAGATAGACAAAGAAATAAAGAAGAAAACAAATAAAAGAAAATATTGCTATCGTAAGAAAACCTCTTTTCTGCTTTTTTCCTTCAAATTACTCTTTTTATTATTTTTTTTCTAAAACTTGGCCTTGTTACTGGATAATTAAATAAATATTGCTGCCACATGAAAACCTCACAACTCCTTTTTTTCTTAACTTAGTTAAAAAAACCTTTATTATTGGATTAATCAATAAATAAACAAAAGCGAAGAAATAAAAGAAAATATTGCCATTATATAAACAAACAAATACCTATCACACGAACGGCTTTAAAAAAAAGGCTTTCTCTTTCTCTCTCGCTCGCTCTCTCTCACTCTCTCGCTCTCACTTTCTCTCTCTTTCTCTCGCTCACTCTCTCTCTCTCACTCTCGCTCTCTCTCTTTTTCTCGGTCTCTCACTCTCGCTCTCGCTCGCTCTCTCGCGCTCTCACTCTCTCGCTCTCACTCTCACTTTCTCTCTTTCTCTCGCTCTCTCTCTCTCCCCCCCAATCCAGGAATCATTCCATCATTAACCTCATGGGCTGAAATGATGAGTTAAAGGTGTGAGGCTCGTCAGCGGAGAGCAGTTTACGGGGTCTGACAGCTGGAGTTTATTCACACATCAGAAACTCACATGCGATGATGTTGCCGTAGCGATTTTTGGTCCGGTTCTGCTCTTTCTTGGCCACGTCCCACGACGCCGACTGACCCTCGAAGAAACTCTGACAAAGGAAGAAAAAACAGAGACGTAGCGTGATATTTAGGTTGAAGTTATAATTAAAAAAAAATCTCATTTGATCTTTTTATTGCTAAATCTTCTAACTTCTGACCTCAACTTTAATGCATCGACACCACGGCTGCTCACACAGCAATGTACATTAATGTATATATAAAGAAAATATAAGAATACATTCTATCCTAACTAGCTAGCTAGATTAACATCAATACATTCTATCCTAACTAGCTAGCTAGATTAACATCA
>JAKKZI010000139.1:0-10403 GCA_037576675.1 Pangasius sanitwongsei | reverse complement strand
AATACATTCTATCCTAACTAGCTAGCTAGATTAACATCAATACATTCTATCCTAACTAGCTAGCTAGATTAACATCAATACATCCTAACTAGCTAGCTAGATTAACATCAATACATTCTATCCTAACTAGCTAGCTACGATCACTTTAATATTAACATCTTCAATAGTTCTTTAACGTAATCATTCGTTAACGTTATCTTACTGCTGCTATCTAGATGTCTACAGCACAATATCTGCTGCGTCAAATCGTCGGAGAATCTTTTGACGAACCACCAGACTGTGTTTATTTAATCCAGGATTTAAAAGTAGTGCGTTAATCTTTTTAAAAAAAAAAAAAGATCACAACAAATAAACAAACAAATACATAAACAGCTATCATACGAACGTCTTTAAAAAAAAAAAAAAGCCTTAATTTTTTAATAAATTTTCTATTTTTCTTTCTTTATTGGAGTCATTCCCTCATATTAACAATTCCTATTTAGGATTTTAAGATTTTAACGCTGTAATATTTCCAAAGTTCGCAGATCAGCATTGAGCTACGGAGAGAAACGGTTTAAACGGCGAGCTGTGGCGCAGCAGGTGGTGTGTGTGCTGTTGATTTGCTATTTGCATGTGGTTTTATGAGAGGAGGTTGTGTGTGTAGGGGGGAGGTTGTAGGGGGTGAAAAATAAAAAATAAAAATCCTGAAATGCATCATCATGATGCTAACAACAACTAAACAAAACAAAACAAAAAAGCACGGGTTCTAATAATTCATCAAAAATGAAAATGAAAATGATAAAGTCCTTGTGCAGAACCTGGATCGTGACACACAACGGCTGATGATGTCACCGTTTAAATATCTTTCTCTTATGCTCTGGATTGAACCTCGTTCCATTCTTGACTTGTCGGAATGCGATTTCTTTCGCAGATCATTTAATAAGATAAAAAACGGTTTCTTTTATTTACCTTAAAACCGCGAATGCAGCGATCTCGCTTTACGGCCCTGACTGCAATACGCCGTGTTTTAGAGAACATTGTGACATCCTGAACAGCGCTAACATGTTATAGACAGACAGATAGATAGATAGAGAGAGAGATAGAGAGAGAGATAGAGAAATGAAATCCATGCAGTATGAAATGAAGTGTAATGTTCACACGTCGGTGTGTGTGGAAATTAACAGTCATGTCAGTAAAACTTACCGCTAACTAACAGGAAATGCTGGCTGTGGTTGCCAAGTTGGCCGCATTAATAACGCTATTAACTCAACAGGAAGTCACCTGTCGCTCACTGGCTTTATGTTCCCATACAACAGACTTCAAAATGTGTGTGTGTGTGTGTGTGTGTGGTATTCATTAATTTATAGGAATTTTAAGTCCCCAAAAATTCCACTCCTGACTAGGGAACTGCCTTGCAGTGTATTTTGTGTGTGTGTGTGTGTGTGTGTGTGTGTGTGTTGTATTCATCAATTTATAGGAAATTTAGGTCCCCAAAAATTCCACTCCCGACTAGGGAACTGCCTTGTAATGTATAGTTTTCTGTGTGTGTGAGAGAGAGAGAGAGAGAGAGAGAGAGTGTGAGTGTGTGTGTGTGTGCGTGTGTGTGTATGTATGTGTGTGTATGCGTGTGTGTGCGTAATCTCACCTCGTACTCCTCTTTAAAGCCGTAACTGTCGGACGTCTTCATCAGGTTTATGTGTTGCAGTAGATCTGCCACTCGGATCGCCGGGTGAAGTTGTCCTGTCTGATACGGAGATTCGGTTCCTTCACAGTGGAATCGAGGAACGTCCAACAACCTGCTGTTCTCTGCTGCTGCGTGGTTCTCATCTACACACACACACACACACACATACACACACACACACACACAATACGGAAACATCAGAAGCGTTCATTACAGTCTACAAAACTTCAGATTTCAGTCCCAAAAGCAATAAAAAATATCACTAAATCATATTAAGTCTAAAATAAAGCCATTGTGTTAAAAGAGCAGATAAATACAATAAAAATAAAACTGTCCAATTTTTAAATAATTAAAATCAATAAAATCGCAATACAAAAAAATAACACTCGAAAACGTAAATAAAATGTAGGACAGCAAATACAAATCTCACGAATACACACAAAAATATTTTTAATGTATTTTAGTCATTTAGATTTTAAGTTAAACATAATAATAATAACAACTTTTAATATTTTTCATTTTGTTTATTTTTAATTTTTTTCGTTTGTTTAGTGTATATGAGAGAGACACATCCTCAGGTCCATTTTAATCATTATAAGTGTGAACTATATAATAATAAAACAAACACGATCCCAAAACACACGCACACCTGTCACATCGAAGCTGGCTCTGTGTGCGCGCGCGCGTGTGTGTGTGTGTGTGTGTGTACTCACCAGTAATAGGCACTATCCAGTCAGCATGTGAAAGAAAGAGTGATTTTAGAGCAGGTCTTTATAAACACTGAACATTTTTTATTTTCAAACACGAAGAAGCGACCAAACACACAACACGGGAGTGAGATAAGGAAGAGATGATCACCGTACAGTAAACACACACACACACACACACACACACACACACACACACACACACATATTCTAGCAAGAATTCCAGACCAGACCATTCTTAAACACTTTTAAACACATGAACACTCAGACACTCAATCACTGTGTGTGTGTGTGTGTGTGTGATTTCACCTTGCTTATTGGGGACCTGCATATGTGTGTTTTATGGGGACCTATTCACACGCCAACCTTGTGGGTCCCTGTAAAGAATGATTCTGTGTGTGTGTGTGTGTGTGTGTGTGTGTGTGAGTGAGTGAGAGAGAGAATGCAAAATGTTCTCACAAGTAATTCTGTCAGGTTGTACAGCACATCCTGTGTGTGTGTGTGTGTGTGTGTGTATGTATGCGCGTGTGTGTGTGTGTGTGTATGTGTGTGTATGTGTGTATGTATGTGTGTGTGTATGTATGTGTGTGTATGTGTGTGTGTGTGTGTGTGTGTGTATGTATGCGCGTGTGTGTGTGCGTGTGTGTATGTGTGTGTATGTATGTGTGTGTGTGTGTGTGTGTATGTATGTGTGTGTGTGTGTGTGTGTGTGTGTGTGTGTGTGTGTGTTGTCTGGCATGTCCTGTCATGTCGAGTGTGTGTTCTGATCTGATTGTTTTAACCCAGCTGGCTGGTGTGGAACTGCGTGGACTTGCTAACTGTCACTTTTATTTTATTTTGTTAAAGTGCAGAGTGTCTCAGAGGAAACACACTCAACCGTGAGATGAGATCTGTGTGTGTGTGTGTGTGTGTGTGTGTGTGTGTGTGTGTGTGTGTGTGTGTCAGATTAAGAGAAAGAGCTTATGTGTTTGCCAAGTTTTGGATTGAAGTTGCTATTCCTGAGACTTCTGTCTTAAAACACTCTGTTCCTGCAAATTATCAACACACACACACGCATTATTGAGACCATGAGAACAGTTTTTTGGTCCCCATAAAGAACGACTCACACACACACACACACACACACACACCCCACCAAGTGCCACATGTCCACAGAAAATGTCCTATTCTATTAAAATTTAAATGAGTCCCTTTTTTTTTTTTTTTTTAAACATCTTTATACACACACTTAGATTAATTGATTCCTTTAAAATTGTCAAATGTCTAAAAAAAAAAACAAAAAAAAAAAACAAAAAAAAAAGCTCCATATCTCTGTACTATTGATTACAATATCATTATCATAAATATCCTAGAACTTAAAATAATTTTTTTTAAAATTAGTAAAACAATGATATAAAAGCAAAGAATAATCGCAGTAAGTAATCTCTCGTGTCAAAAACTTCCCTGGTGTTTAAAAACGTTTTCTTTTTTAATTGTCAAACATTAAAAGCTACAAAACATATACACTATTCATTACGTTATCATTATTAGAGCACGATGGATATTTGATAGAAATATAGAAGTTTGTTTATTGATTTTTAAGTCTGAAGAACAGACGAGAGTCATCACGAGTCATAATGACGGTCGGGTCATGATTTACCGTAATTCTGATTCTGAAACTGTGACGATTATATCACAATCACTCGATAATTAATAAAATAAAAACACTCTGTGGACACAGTGGTTGCGACCGATGAGCAAAACACCAAGGCATGATGGGAAATGAAGTCCAGGAAGTGTATCAGTGGTGTCCGACTCTCTGAACTCCATTAATGTTTCGCCTCACAGGTGTAAAATTAGCCCATGAGCTTAATTGGAATTAATTTGAAAATAATTCATTAGCTATGAGTTACGAGGTTTGGTTAAACACCTCTGATACACGGGGAGATATAAAATAAAATAATAATTATGACTTTAATAAAGCCTCACCGAGCACGGCTGTGGGCACAAGCGGATCGTTGGGCACTGCAATAATAATAATAATAATAATAATAATAATAATAATAATAATAATAATAAACATATATTGAACTTGTATAGTGCTTTTGTTTAATGAAGAAATACAGAATTAGGAAAAAAAAGTTTCCTATAAGAATGTGAGGACCATTTGATCTCTTTCTGTAACTTAAATATAAACATATTTTATGTAATAAAACAGTTAAAAACTATAAAAACCAACGAATAACTTCACTTCAATTTAAAACAAAAAATATATATATGTATATATTATTGACTACTTTGTTGTTCTTGGTGTTCAAAAGTATCTAAAAGTTACCAAAGACCATAAATATATTACATAATGAAACTACGGATATGTTTTCCTGAATAAAAGGCTTTAGAGCATATTACATTCCTACATAAACAAACATTTTTTTTATTATATAAACAAAGATTTTCAGAGATGTGTAGATTTTATTTATTGTTAAATTCTCTACTGTGTAGCATAAAAGCCCTTCAGCGTGGATCTGACGGTTAAGAGAGAAATCTAAGAGTCGTACAATCTTCTTAAGATCATCATGTTTTTCGATTCTTTGCACGCTTCAAGATTTCTAACTTACAGCCTACGAAGCACTGAAAGGCAGAAAACTCCTCGGCTAGTTCTGAAATGACGCTAATCCTGAGTTCAGCTACGGGATTCTTGACGAGAAGTGTTGCAAGCGCTTGCAGACCTGCAACTCCTCCCTCCCTCCCTCCCTCCCTCCCTCCGCACCGCGTTCTACAGCACGCTGTCGATTTACACCCGGGGGGAATTTTCTACAGTGATCGTTTATCTCGCACAAATCTCGCAAAACGTGTCCGTTTTGTCATTCGAACCTACTCAAGTTCAATTTTTTTTTTTCCCCCTTGAAGAATCACGGAACAACAAAACCAAGACAAACCACAACAAACAAACGAAGAAAGAAAAGAAAAGAAAAATGTTCTACTGTAGAAAATGAAACATGGTCACACCCACGTGGATTTCCCGGTAGGTTTGTGTGTGTGTGTGTGTGTGTGTGTGTGTGTGTGTGTGTGTGTGTGTGGTATTTTGGTTTTGAATCAGTTGATGAGAAATCTATTTATTACTGGGAAGAAAAATGTTTAATAATCAGCTTTCAAAATAATTAAATGGAGGAAAGTTCACTCCAAACATCTCCGACACCGAGGAAAATATATATAAATTATACGTATTTCGTCAATACGGTTAGAGTTCTGCGATTTCTCCACGGCTTTGTACTTTATGTACTTTATAATTTATATACTGTATATATTTTATACTTTTGTTGTTTAATTTCTCATCTATATACAGTGGCATGTAAATATCATTTATAAATATTATTAAAAAAAGATTTAAAGTATATAAAAAAAAAGGTTTAAAAAAAAATTGGTTTGATTTATTATTACCGGGGGGTCAAAACTTTATGGCTGTTTATCTTAAAATTACAAACTTCTGATAATGTTGTAATTCCAGAGTCTCCACTGATGTAAGCTGAATGAAGCTAAGCAGCTTATTTTCATCATTTTGAAATAATTAAACAGTTCAGTACATCAGTAGAAATCTTTGGCTTTATGGCTAAATGATATTAAAGAAAGAAAAGTCCTGTAGGCATGAATACAAATCTAAGCCATTTTAATCCTTTTTTTCTTAATTGTTTAATTTTTTTTAGCAGGTATACTTGCATTATATAAATTAAAATAACACATTATTAATTATTTTCCAAAACCGTATCAAGCTGCAATTGTAAACAATTTAAACATATTAAAAGTCATTCACATTTTGACCCAATCGCATAACCGGAATAAGATAAATAAGATAAATAAGAGTAACTTCTGTAAGCTGAGGTTGTGAGATTTCGTATATTTCGATACGGTCATGTCTGCACTTACATCGGTTGTTGAAGCTGTGCGAGTCCATGAAGGTGACGGTCATGGGTTCCTCGGTGTGGAGCGTGTTCTGCTCGGCGTAACTCCGGTCCATGGCGTTCACCATGTGCGTCATCTCCTGCCTCGCGTTTCCAGCCGCGTCCTTGCGCTTCTTAGCCAGTTTCCTGACAAATCGACCGCATTCGTGTTATTAATCTATTATTCCTTTTTTTTTTTTTTTTTTAAAAAAAACAACAGCCACCCCGACACCAAAACACTTAACAGGTCTCTCAGGACGCAGCAGCAAGACACAGGAGAGAGAAGAGTGAACAGAAGGAGAGATCGTTAGCGGAGAAACGCCGTATGAGCATGCTGAAGGTCCCGACAAGCAGGAGACAGAAGCTCTCCTTCCACAGTGTGTAGATGACAATCTGATCACCAGGACCAGCACAAGCTAATCGTTTGTTCGGGTTTGGATTGATACTGTGATAAATTTTGCCGCGATCTCTTTTCTGACTGTATCTCAGCTCTCATCGGTGCTTCCATTCACTATATTAACCGATTCCATGGTCATTTTCTTCCTATTTGTTGTAGGTTTTTTTTTGGAGTTAAAGAGGAAAAGAAATAGTTTGACGAAAAACAATTAAATGTACACGCCACCGCCCTTTAGGTTTATCGAGAGTTCAAGCTTTTTAAAGAGATTCTGTTCCCCAAAAAGACCTTTAACAGTTTCTGCACACGGACAAAACAAATTTATTTTATCATTCGCATAACTTCCAACTAGGTTTGGGAGGCGGAGTCAGGGGCGGGGCAAAATATTACTAAAAATCCATAATGTTCCAAAAAGTCTGATTACGTGTTAAAGATTAGTTCATGTTTATAGACGACAGGAAGTCACACTTTGTCATCATCTGAACGTTTGTGTGACATCACTGAAGCACCAGATATGGGTTTGAGGAACTTGGATATTTTTAGAAAAAAAAAAATGTATACATTAGCTACATTACGCTAGTTTTAGATACGTACGATTTCAGCGGTCTTAAGGTTATAACTCGTCACGCTGTACGAGATGATTACGATAAAATCTGGGCCGTGTGATAACACGTGTTCTCCGTGTCAGATCATACGATGAAGATCTTCTACGTCCTGCTTACGTCATCAATCAGCTTTCATCGTCATCGCTGCTACCGTATCCGTAGTTTGCCGTCCTCCTATTGGTGGGTTTTAGATGAGCGTCGTAGCAGCGCTCACACTCTGCGATTTTTAATCGCAAATTTCTCACACTGATAGAACTTTACCGTCTTTGGTCGCATTCTAAGATCGCAGCTCGGCAAACTCACGACGAGAGAATTCTTTTACGGTGTGCGATTTTTGTCTGCGATAGCAAAACCCGAAATCATACACCGTGAAGCCGGCTTTAGCCTTGACGATCATTCTGAGTAAAGGGGGTCATTGTGTACGTCTGAATTTATTTATTTATTTATTTATTTTTACATTTGAGAGATTCAGAAAAATAAATATTAGCGATATAATCCTCTGCACCACTTTAGTGCTAGCGTTAACGATAAAACGTTTTCAGCTTTCCTCCTCGCGATACGCCGTCGTAGCGACACACGGTGACAGCGCTAACAACAAATCCCGACTCGATGGTCAGCAAATATTAAAGAAAATAAAAATGAACATATATGAGTGCACCTGTGCACCTGTGTGTGTGTGTGTGTGTGTGTGAGAGAAGGTATTAAGAGATGAATGGCAGGGGTGATAACCGTACACACACGTACACACACATGCACACGCAACAACAACAAAAGAATGAAAGAAACAAAAGAAAATAAAGAAGGAAATGAAACACAGACACAAATGCAGCATTCTTTTTTCAACTAACACAGCGCTCGGGTCATGGAGAGCACGGAGCATGTTGGAGCTGGGAAACGTGGCAGCGTGGTTGTGGTCGATCGGTCGGATGGTTGGTTGGTTGGTTGGTTTAAAAGCGAGTCACTTGAAAAAAGGATACTGCATCTTTAAAACACTAACAGAACTAACCGAGAGACAAAGACCAACAAGCCCTCGACTCGGCTTTAACCAGCCCCCTTTTTTGTTTTGTTTTTTTTGTTGTTTTTGTTTTGTTTTTTTTTTACTTACAGGTAATATGAGTAAGAATAGTAGGTCCTCCTGGCAAGCGAATGAGAAAAAACAGCAAACAGCACAAACAGAATGAAGAAAATAGAAAATAGGTGTCAATGCAAACACTCTTTTTTTTTTTTTTTTTCCCAACAGAAGCAGCAAATTGTGCCTTGTTTTATTTTATTTTATCTTATTTTATTTTTCATTGTTTTGTTCTTGTTTAACAGACGCATGCGTGTTTCTTCCCCCCGACAATCTGCATGCATGCAACCTGAAGAAAAAAAAAAAAAAAAAAATAGCAATAAAGAAAAAATATAAAATATAAAAGAAAACATCATAACATGCAAAGCTGGCGTAATTATTTTCGGAGACTATCATCAGTCAGGCTCACAGTTAACATGTGCCAATGTTCTTTATTTAAATATATTCTCAAGATAGTGATGTAATACATCGTGAGTCCACAATAACAGTGCTGTGACTCAGAGCTGGGCGATATGACGATATGATCAACATCGTGAGAAACTATAAGATATCGTGATATCTTCTTTTTGTCATTTATTTATGTTTATATGATTTTGAGCTGCTGATCTGATGTTAAAATTTTGTACTTAAATCTTTAAAAGTGCAAAGAAAACTCCTTTCAGCTTTAAATATCACTTATGTACATTTTTATTACACAATTACAGTTAATTTAATATAAATATAAGCTTATTTTATAAAGGGAAATAATAAACGTATTATTGTGGATATGAAGAAATTTTTAATGCATCGTTGCATTTTTTAAAAATCTATTATGAAGAAACCGATATATATCGTGATACGCATCATATATCACATCGCGGAAATATCTTCGTGAAATCGTGATGTGATATTTTCCTCATATCGCCCCGCCCCGTATTTCCTACAACCGCAAACTGGCACATGCGTTAACGAGGGTATTTCGGATTACGTCCGTCCAATTCATGAATCTTTAATCCAGAAGGAAAAAACAAAAAAACAAAAAAACAACGTATTGTGAATTATTCACAAAAATAAAATGGAAAAAAAAAGAAAAGAAACTGCAAATCAAACAAGTAAGCAGCAGACATCCTGAAAAAAAAAACAACAACAACAACAACATAAAAACAATCATCATTGTGACCACCATTTTAAAGATGCAGTATCTCTCAGAGGCCAAACGTAAAAGACATCAGACACCACTTCTGCACGGACACTCGGAAATAAAAAGAGTTTCAGTCGAAGTGACGGAGCTCAAACTCTGGGAAACTAATGCTGAAAGTTCAGAGGAGAGCTCGAGCCACAGAGACAGAACATGAGCCCCTGCTCCTGACTGTAAAATGGAGGATAAAAGTGTTTCCTTTATCACTTCAGTAGTAAATGATTCTGTGCCCACGTTTGTGTCACTGTGTAATACAGGTGTGTGCACACCAGGGGGCAGTGTTGCTGCACGCACTAATAACAAGCGCTTACAGGAAAACGAAGTGCTGAAGAGAGAAATCTCAGAGTGAAAAGTGTGTAATGGAGTGAAAACCGAGAGCAGATGACACGGGTGTAACCTCGTTCTGAAAAGAAACCTCAGCGGAAAGCGTTTGTTTGTATCGTTGATATCGTTTGTATCGAGAATTCGTTTTTAAAACATCAGAGACCGCTTTCCGATTCTAGCAAGTATTCGCTACTGACAGTCGATCACCGAAACAGAAAAAAAAGAAAGTAAAAGCAGACGATTCTGTAAGTGCCGTAATTATTCGCATGTGGGTTTTTTGTAGTTTTCTGTAAATAAATCAGTGATATAATAATAATAGTGATCGTATCGCAAAACCGTGAGACGCAGAAACTCACGTGTGCTGTTCGTGTACAGAACTGTGCAAAGAAATGCTGTAGAGCAAAAATAATGAAATTAAATGTTTCTACATTTTAAAAAAACACTATAAAGAGCAGTAAACAGTAATAAACGAAACAGAGTCAGTATTTAATGTGACGATCCTTCGCTTTAAATAAATAAACAGTGTCTCAGGTGCAGTGTGTGCAGT
>JAKKZI010000138.1:0-18066 GCA_037576675.1 Pangasius sanitwongsei | reverse complement strand
TAAGCGCGGGGATGACAAAGGTCTGAAGCATAAACAACAAACAAGAAATACTAATAATAATAATAATAATAATAATATGAGGTGAACAAATAATAAGTGAAAGCTTTAATGTGCTGCCCATCCAGTGCATTAAGTTTAAACACGTCTGCATAGCGAATGAAGCCTTGGAACTGAAAAGTCGGGTGTGTTTTCTTTCTCCGCTTGTTGAACCTACTTGCCTGCGAGGCTACGTTATGTGGATATGAACACTAGGAACGTAACGCATGAGCACGTACATGCCTGTGTTTACACTGTACTATGCGAAGGTTTCAGTCACAGTAATGTTTTCATATACTGCATATACTTTATGCCTGATGCATTAGTGCGTTGGCAGAAAAGGAAGCAATTATATATAAGCAAATATAAATAAACAAGTTGCATTTTTGTACTTTTTTAAATAATGGACCACATTTTGATCAAGCACTAGACCACGATTTGCTCTGGGATTGTAACTGCAGCAAAGTAAATTATGATTCAATTTCTGACTGGTTTTATAGTTTACTGATGCATATGATACAATTATAAAAACACTTTTAAAAGGTATTATTTTTGAAGTAACACTTCACTTCACTTCTGCAATACGGTACAGTATATGAAGTACATTCGTAGATCAGAGGTTCCGTCTGTGAACGCAATCCACTGAAAATGATTCTCAGCATAAACAATTCTACTGAACACTATCAGACTGCGTGTGCCTCAGACACACTTAACCCTTTAAAAAGAATTTATTTTCAGTCTTTTTTTAAAAGCTATTCATCTGTATAAGAATTAGAACGTGTAAAAATCTGCACAATTGTTTATTCATTAATGTACTCTCTCATAATTCATGGTTTAATTGCCATTAAAAAAAAATCTGTGTCATTATCTAAAGTATAAATCTTATTACTATTCCTGTAGGTTTTTAAAAAAAATTTTTTGTAAATATTTACAGGTAATAAGCGAGAGCTCCTCACCTACTCATCTGTAGCTTGCCCAGATCCCACAGCTGGAGGAGAGCATGTTCTGTGTGAAGTTTGTTCATTTTGTGCCGGTCATCCATGTTTCTGTTACAGTAAAGGGCAGCATATTGCGTATGTGCGGCACCTTCAGGGATAGGACACCACTCCATGGCCCAGACGGGGCCTCCAACGAAGAACAGAGAGTCCCACCTTTCTGCATTCGGCGACATGGATTCAAACCTGCAACCCAAGCGACTAGTAAATATATTCACCGTAATGAAAAGAACCTCTGCTCCTGCTGTGTCCAGATGTGAGGACTCTAGGGTCTTTCATAGCCTAACACAGGGGTTTTCCAAACTAGGGGTCGTGAGAAACTCAAACTCTCCTCTTTTGTTTCATTTATTTAGTGTATTTTACAAATTAATATGGGAAATATAGAAGAGAGATTCTGTGTGCTAATATTTTAAATGTTACTGGAAGTCACACTTAAACAAACCAAATTTAAAAGGTGCAATAGTCGATATTTTTCATTTCATACTTCTACAAATAATCTGCAAAATTACGTAGGGAAAAAAAAAAAAAAAAAAGTTTAAGCCATTGTCTCAACAAGTGTATCTTGGAGCTGAAAAAAAAAAAAAAAAAAAAAACAGTTTGGAAACCTGACTTCTGGTCCGGGATGTTTGCTGAATTTGGATTTTGAAACCCAATGTTTTGGCTTTTAAATCTTCCAGATACGCAGGTGAGTGTATGAACAATGCCGACACCGTTGCTGCTACTTCTGTATGCACAAAGTATAAATCAGAGCCCTCTGCTTCACATCGAGCCGTATCACACCACCTCAGCATGGACTTTCCTACAACAACACAACACTTCCCACTGGACTGGAAAGGAACAGCCCTTTGGGATCGTCTGCCCAATGTTTGGGAACCCCTGGCCTAACATATCTCTATAACAGAGATACACTGTTGATGAAGCTCCATGGTTTATCATACACTATGGAAAAAAAAAAAGTTCTTGGCTCTTTACCTTTTCACCCTCTGCAGCGTATCCGGTCCCTTGATTCCCTCGCGGCATAACGTAAAAGTCATCGACTCCTTCTCCTGGGGTAAATATTTTTCTGCCTCCCTGATAGAAAGTCAATGAGATTCAGTTACAAAGTCAGTTTATTGTCAAATATGTAATCTGGAGAAAACAAGTGCTATTCCTCAATATTCCTCAATACCTGGAGGATAATATATGCCAGTCACTGACTGAAGGAATCCACTCAGGAAACACCCACGGGGAGGAATGCTTATCACGGCTAGACAAAGTATTCACAAAGTCAAGGAGAAGAAAAGTCAAGACGTTTGTATGGAAAAGATGGCCGTTTGTCAGGAGAAGGCCTACGTCTGTACACGGAGCAAATGACTTACAATTCTTTGGTGTTTCTGAAGGATGCCCAAACAGGTTGCATGGCACAGCTGGAAAGCCCATTATTTCCAACCACCTTGTGGTTATACGGCATCTTCTGTAAGGAGAAACACGTGGACTAACACTAACACTCATGGCAAACTTTTCTGCCTACAAACCTGAGAATAAATAACTTTCCCAAGTTTGACTCTGATAGACTAATGCATGCATTCAGCTATTCTAACTATTGTAATTATTCTGCAATAATAACACTGCCAACTTAATGTTTTAAAATCGTAATGCGTCTTTACTTTATACTGTTGTTTACATGACACTGAATCTTCATACTCTTCATCCTCATCTTCCTCACTTTCCACCTGTCCGTGGTCCCCTGGGTCGAAGTCGGCATCGTCGTTCTGGTCGCTGTCGTAGTCCGGAGCTTTCCTTTTCTGCCCTCTGCCTCTGCCTCTTCCTGAGGGTTTCCTCGGAGAGGGACCGCTCGACCGGTCCAGTCCATTCTGTTCACTCTTTGTGAAGGATTTTTCAGACTTTTCAAGGTCTTTGCTAATATTCTGAAGGTACTCCAGAGCACTGGGCATAAACAGGTCGAATAATAAAGAGACAGAGTAAAAGCATTACAATGAAAGTCTCACTACATAGGAATAAAATACAAGAATACAAGAACACATACAAGAATAAAAATCAACTGTAAGCACCTGATCTTTGGTCGCTTCGATGTTACAGTATTTTACGTGATGATGGTACAGCCATCAGTAGCACAGTGACTATATTATAATAGTTATGAAAAGATCTGCTCTGGTATGTATAAAGTTTCCGAGAATTACTCCCTCAGAAGTCTACTTATAATAAAAAATCAGTTAAAACCAGGGATTAACAATGAGTAATAAAAAAGTTATTTTGGGGAGAACTAGGCGTTAATCCTGTGAGTAAATCGTAAGAATTAATTATGACGGTTACTTCACCCCATTTCCATACTACATCAAAAGTTATAGAACTCAAAGCACAATCACACCTATGTTGAATTCTAGCTTATGTTCATAAAATAACAACAACAACAACAACAAATACAGCTGCAAGGCGATCGGCGGGATCCAAGCACTTTTCGCCAAAAAAAAAAAAAAAAAAAAGCACCTCCAGTGGCCAGTTCTTGCCAAATTACACAGAGACAAATTACACTACAAAGACCATAGATTTACATCCTGTTTAAGTTTTGTGATTTTAGCTCAATGCTAACACTGAGAAATGCTAGCTGAAATCTGATTGGCTGATGACAGACATGTTTTTTAACAACCCAGTCATCATTAGAAATCCACACACAGATTGGCACGACACAGTATTCCAAATTATATCAGCTAATTAGACGTAGAGTTCCTGAAAAACAGCTATTTGAACTTAAACCTGCCCCTATAAATGACCACGGCAAAAGAAAAAAAAACAAAAAACTTTGCACACGTAGTCAGAATCTGATGCTGAGGCGGGCAACAGAAAAGTGTTTGCCCCCTCATCAGGAGACCGCACGTTCAAATCCCGAGGATGCTCCGGCCATCTGTGGCCAGGAGCCACGCTCTCTGGATGGAAGAAAGCGCTGTCCTCCGAGCGTGTTACGCTGGCAGGCTTTAAGTGTTTCGCAGGAAGCACATGCTAGCCTTCACCCTAGGAGAGCGTTTAATCTAGTCTGGAGTGCTCCTCCATTTCCGTCAAATGTGTACTTAGTAAAGTGATGCAGCGCACCACAGGGCTGTGCTTCACAACACAGTCCAACTAATCCATAATGAAATCCCTTGCCAACTATTTTTATTGATTTTGACAATTAGCTGTTGCAGGCTTAGACCCAAATACACAAAATATAGCCGAATATGAAAGAAAAGACATCAGTCTGACTCGTCAGGATAAGAATATCATCAGATAGATGACGTTTTTAGCTCACAGTGTCCATCCTAACATTTATAATGCTTACACTTTGGCAGCTTTTCTCTTTGGGCGTCCACTTGGAGTCATCTCGGAGCTTTCTGGAATGGCAGGGCTGTCTTGATTTACAGCAGCTTCACTGTTGGCAGACTTCGTTTTTGCTGGACCCATGTCTTGGTTGTTTTTTATTGTCTTTCTTGGACGTCCCCTTTTATTTGATTTGGGGTGTGGTGGTAGAACCTCTTGCTCAGTATCAGAGGGACGCTGAGAGCTGGCTCCTGTCTGTCCTGCTAATGCAAAATAAAAAAATTTTAAAAAAAGAAATGACACAAACTGTTACTTTCTATGCATTTCCTCAGAGGAAAATAGAGACGACCAAACAAATCATCTTGCACAAAACAAAAATGCATCCAACTCGCCTTCATACATCTCTTCAAGTGTGTTACTTTTAATATTAGAGTCTTGAAGCACTTTGGCCCCTAGTGTATCTCCATTCAAATCACCACTGGTTCCACTGTCCATGTGGTTTTTCTGTTTATTCGGATCCTCTGTGTCGTTTTTGCAGGGAACCCCCATTAACGAGGTTTCACAGCACAGCTGTCAGAACAGCACATCAGCACCTTTAAGGCAAAGCAGCAAGAAGTCGGTTAGCCAATGATAATGTGCAGTGTGTGTGTGTGTGTGTGTGTGACCGCCGACTCAGTGCATAGTACGAAAACACACTAACCTTTCTGAGGACATGGCATTACGTTAGATAGCTAATTACTGAGTCAAGACAGTAACGAGGACACAGTTCTAACCCTCCTGTTGCATATTGTCCTCAGTCATAACTACTCATCTGTCTGATATAAAGCTTACTGACTGTCCGGAACATGGGTCTGAACACGTCACACTAATGATAACTGTATTCACTGACTTTTCTGGAGGTTTTTTTTTTTTCTCTTTCCCCCAAATTTTTCATTTTCTAGATCCGTGGCGTTCCAGGCAGATCTGATCGGCTATAGGCAAATAACAGGACAGACTACAATTATAATTATAATGATGATGATGATGATGTGTGTGAAACGTGTGAAAGAAACACAGCATAGACATTTGTAAGGAACGCGTCACTGTGAACACACACACACACACACACGGGGCTGAATGAATTAGTTAGGTCTGGAAATGTATTGATTTGAATGATTTGTTATTTTACACTGTTCATCGTGCCTTTACGATGCAAAGCAAGTGAGGTTTTGTTGTTTAGGCCACTTTACATGTCACCTTTCCAACCTGATTTGATGTGTAATGCTGGAAAAGTAAGTATCTCGTGTAACCTTGGACACAGCAGTGTAGCCTGTCAGCCTTTAACCATCACTCCAGAAGATCTTTCTCTGTTTTCTGCTCCAATGTAACACTAATATAACAAGAATTGTGCTTATTTTACTCAAAAATGAGTGGCAAGTGACAGGTTTATTCTCTATAAAGCACTGTACATGTGATAATGACTAGGAATGGGCTTCTTAAAAGGTTTAATGCAACAATAAGTGAGAGTAAATATTTAAATATATATATTTTATAAACACAGGGGCTAGTTAAGACACTTAAACTGAAAGGCCAAAGTCCTGCTTTTCTGGAAACAACCACTAAAGTACTCATGAACCTTATGTTCGGTTCAGTAAGGTACATTATTAGCTAGGTAGCTAGCTATCCAGCTAGCTTTTCTCTCTTTCCTAATCCCAGAGTTTCGTGCTGAATGTCTGAATTATTATGAGCAGTTTTTCATAAACACAAAGAGCTCCAGGAAAGCGGCGTGTACAGGAGACATATAAGCGGTTTTTTCAGGGTTTGGTGGGCTTTGTGTGTGGCTCACCGTGTTGGTCCACGCCACAGCTCCAGCCCCAGCAGCTCCTCTCCACCGGTTCGAATCCGCCTCACGACTCAACACACTCCAACTTAAACGTTTAACTAAAACAAGCCACTCACACCCGTCTAACGAGCACTAACCCTCAGCACAGTGAAAAACTGTTTACTATTAATCACCAGGGCATTAATACGCACGTGCCCCTAGTTAGTCGCCTATGTCCGGTTGACATGTCCGCCATGTTTTCATAGGAGCAGAAGTCTGATCTCTACTGCCCCCTAGTGGCGAGCAGAGGATGTGCACCGGTTATACAGCATAAACAACAGGAATGTTAATCTTCAGCCCATTTGTGTTGGTGAGAAATTTAATACAGACTGCTAAGAACGTAAATAATCACAGAGGATGCCAGAGGTACACTTTATAACCAAAAGTATGTGCACCCCTCTCCATCACACCCATAAGATTGTAGCACACACTTGTATAGAACGTCTCTGTGTGCTGTAGCTTTACAGTTTCCCTTCACTGGAACTAAGAGGCCCAAACCTGCTCCAGCATGACGATGCCCCTGTGCAAAGTCCATGAGCACACGGTTTACCAAAGTTGGAGTGGAAGAACTCGAGTGTCCTGCACAGAGCCCTGACCTCAACCCCACTGAACACCTTTGGGATGAACTGGAACTGGAGACTCCTTACCCAACATCAGCGCCTGACCTCACTAAAGCTCTTGTAGCTGAATGAACACAGATCCCCACAGCCACGCTTCAACATCTTCCCAGAAGAGTGGAGCTCATTGTATAAATCCATAATTTAGGTCAGATGGTCAGGTGTCCACAAACCTTTTGGTCATATAGTGTACAGTTATGACTTTTGTTATTAGAACTGTCTCCTTTCAGATTAGTAATGTGTCTTGTAAAGAAATAATAAAGAGTGAGAAAAGATTTATGCAAGTGGAGGTCTTAATGGCTGCACGATCAACTCTGAAGCTTAACAAGTTGAATTTTCTCCAGTCTGGTTTGTCACGTTTGGTTGCTGTAGCAAATATTGCTTGGAAATCAAATGTCCGAAAACAGTATCATTCAGCATGTAATGGAAATGACTGTCTGTTTTCATCATCTTGATAGTAATAACACACAAAACAGACAGAGAGGTCAGGTCTAGTTTAGGCGCGGGAGTTTACATTCCTCTACACTTAACACTTAACTTCTCCCATCACTTCTGCCATCATTCAGCCATCCAGCTCTGAAAACCTAGAGAAGCATACAGAAAGCATTTGATTTAGTATTGTAGCTACATGTATGTGGGTCATTGAGAAAATCACTTTTAATAAGCCCAGCTATTTGTGAGACTGAAACACTTTTTATCTCTTGATGTAGAAGAGACAGAACAGAGCAGCTGAGAATAACTACTGTAGAATATTAGCTCCTATTAGAAATGCACACAGATCTCACGTAGCAAACTGATGTTGGCCCAACGTCTTTTTCGGGTGACAACGCTGGGCCAGCATCGGCAAACAAGCACTTTTCATAACAACCCTGCCAAAGGTGGGCCAGCATCAGTTTGCTACCTGTGGTGCGTTCAGAGATGTTTTTCTGCTCACAGCTGTTGTAAAGAGTGGTTATTTGAGTTACTGTAGCCTTCCTGTCAGCTCGAACCAGTCTGGCATTCTCCTTTGACCTCTCACTGACATTCGTTTTTTGTTTTTCACACTATTCTGTGTAAACTGTAGAGACTGTTGAGATCAGCAATTTCTGAAATACTCAAACCATCCCGTCTCGCACCAACAATTTTTTATTTTCATTAATTGGTTTATTTGTGCCCACCAAAGGAATTCTTTCAGTCGTGACAGTAGATTGTTTATAGTGTTCATTCTCTCAAGAGTGGTAACACAAGCCATGACATCATATCACTTTCTTAGGAAAGGAATTATTTATAAAAATGATCCCCACATCTCCTTACTTTTTCTGGAGGAAGTCTTCATTCTCTGTGTAAATGTGTTTAAGTGTCACTGAACAGTGGACACAGAACAGAATTTTATATACAGATGTATGAACTCAAATTACTCATTTACTCATTATGTGTAGGTTACTCAGTATGAATAAAGTGTAAAGTTGGTGAACAATGTGGATATGAATGAGCCAAAAAAAGACTGTTCTTCCTCCAGATACTCTGAGAAACTACATAACATAATGGACTCCATAAGGTACAACGAGATTTTAAGGCCAAGTGGAGGCCATACTATACTGGCCTCATTTTTATTCCTGTGCTGATTATACGTTCAAAGCAAAAGACCCTCCAGACACTGCTGTCATTGATCGTTTTACGGTTGTATTCCATACCTTGAGAATCACCTGCATGCCGAGACCTTCAGCAAAGTCACAAACTGACCACATGACTATATGAGATAGTATTTGATATAACTGCTGTTGTCACATGGGCATCATTCCCCTCTCTTTTTCTCACCTCTCTGCTGGCCAGTGCTCCACCTTCCTACACCTCTAGCCATACTTTTTGGGGTTCATACCCTCATCAATTTCAGACATCAAGTTTGCGTTTGCGTTTGCGTTTGCGTTTGCGGGCAGTTGTGGCCTAATGGTTAGAGCCTCGGACTTGTAACCCCAAAGGTCGTGGGGTCAAGTCTCAGGTCCGGCAGGGATTGTAGGTGGGGGAGTGAATGACCAACGCTCTCTTTCACCCTCAATACCACGACCTAACCCTAACCCTTGAGCAAGGCACCGAACCCCCAACTGCTCCCCGGGCGCCGCAGCAAAAAAGGCTGCCCACTGCTCCGGGTGTGTGTTCACGGTGTGTATGTGTGTTCACCACTGTGTGTGTGCACTAGATTGACAGCATTCCCCTGTTAGAATTAAGAAAATTTCAGAAGAAATTTCAGCAATCAGAAATCCACAGAATCCTACTGGTGGCCCAAAAATGATCCCCAACCATTGTCTGCTGCTCTCTCTTGTGGTTTCTGCTGCTCTCACAAGTGGACAGATCTCCTTGGTAGCTTCCTCCCTGAATAAATCTTTTGTCCAAACTAGACAGAATAATTCGGCACCCTTGGTCAGGTTACTTGAAGATGTGCATTTGGCCTGTCAGGATGAAAAGCAGGTGGAGGACAGTGCCCCACCAGTCCAAAAGAGAAACTCCTGAACACAAGAGCTTTTTATGCTCTCAGGTGTTCCACAGTTTGTCTGCATCATCTCGATTCAATCATATCACACTTTTTGTTAGCCTATCTATATCTATTAACCTTGCAAGGTTCCACGGAAGAGAAGTTGCTGAGCGTTCTCGTTATGCCCAGGAAGTCCATTCTGCCACTACCTAGGTGTCACCTTGTACTACAAGGTTAACACTGACCCTCCCAGTGGCATGAGTCTGAACAGTCAATCCTATGGAGCGTCGGTTCCTCATGACATTGTGTCTTCGGTTATCCCGGTGATTCTCCCATCCCAGGGGGTTAGGAAGGGTGAAATGTTGCACTTGTTAAGTACATGTGGTTCTATGGATACTGGAAATCTGGCATGGTTCCCTGTCACACGGATCCCGAGCTGACTCAACAGAAACTAGTGAGAAGGTTCCAGGGAATGATGGCCATGATATTTATATCAAATACTACATCACATTGTCTTGGTAAAAGAAGGTATCTGCTGCCCCTGTTCATAGAACCCATGTATGTTTCAAACAATGTTTTTCATAAGTATAAAAGACAAGATTCACAGACCATACATTCTCCATATTTTCATTACACAGCACCATATCAGAGTGGGTGAATGCACAAGTTTCCTTTTTCTTTCAGTATTTCTGTTCACAGGATCACTGACAATAACATCATAAAATGTCCAGGTGGCCTACGTCTACTCTTAGTGGATCCTCTCATACAACATTTCATGATCTCACGTTTATGATTACAGAACTTTGAAATAAACCATTCAAGTCTCCTAAATTGAAATGAGTTCCCCTCTATACACTTATATACAACTTTTATTTCATTTATTAGGGTTTGGTTAATAAAGTACTTTAACAAAGTCTATGCAGACATCTTACAGTCTAACATTTAAAAAAAGTCATGTATTAAAAATTAGATCCAGCACACAAAGTTCTTTTGGACACACAGTAGTCATACTCAATCATATACAGTATTAAAACAGAGATCTGAATGAAACCCCTTACAATATTGATATACTCTACTATATTATAGTACTCTGTTGTTCCTCAGTCTTTCTTCAGTCGACTGTTTCCCAGCCCTCTCAACGATGCATACAAGAACAAGATGTAGATGCCATAACAGCATACGTCAAAGCTAATACAGCGTGAAACGTCACTGATACAAAACTGCTAGTCAAAAGCACTCTAGTATGCACATGGACAACAATACATGCAGCAGTTTACACACAATACAGCTTGAACCAGAAGTGGTTTGTACAACAGCAGCAAACTAAAAAAAAAAAAGCTCTGCATTCAATCTGGATCTGGAGAATTGGTGCAGGAGATAAATAAAAACATGAACTGCTACGGAGTGAGAAAAATATACTTGGTGTTTTGTGAACAACCCTGAAATATTCTGCCGCATTGTTTTTTTTGTTTGTTTTTTTTTAATATGGGTCCAATACATACCACCATTTTTTAATACCTTCAAATGTAAATGCCTTTTACATTAAAAAGGAAATTATGTAAAACCTTCACGACGAGGCCGAGACAGTCAGGGAGAACGCATGCTAGCAGCAGCTACACATCATCTTAGCTGAAAGGGAGGAGGTTTAAATATAACCTTTCTCCCAAACGTTTGTTACTGAATAACTCCATGTACATACACATGCGCACCCAGCAACTTAAAGTGCTTTCGTACGTGTCCGTCGACTTTTTCCTGGAGCTGTAGGTGCTATAAAGCTAAAACTTCCTGTAAACTGCAGTTAAAATAATTATGCACAATTTTTTTTTCTAACCAACCAAAGAGAGCACAGTACTGCCTTCTTGTTTTCTAAATTCACAAGTTCACCTAGACGAAGTTGTCTTGGTATTTCCACCAGGCAAATTTTACTCCCGCTTGGTCTGACCGCTCCTTTAGTTGAAAAGCAGAAAAGCACAGTTTTCAGTGTCTCCCATATTGCAGTAGCAAAAGGGTCAAAATCATAAAAGCTATGGCTAAACTGTAAATGTTGTCAGAGTCAGAGCCCTGTATAATATGAAATCACCTAAAAACCACAGATATTTAAAAAGTCAAAAGCTTGAAAAGGGAAATAAAAAGCATCATGTATTAGAGGAATGGTTTAGTGGTTGTCATTCTTAGCTTTCTCAGGTTGAGGTTGTGGCTTGTTTAGCTTCCAGGCATCATTCCCTGGAACCTCTGCTTCTGACTCACTGCTGGAGCTCTCGCTTGCACTACTACTGCTCTGGCTATCACTGCAGTCTTTCTCCTGCCCTCTCAGTCTGTACTTTCTGCTCTTTTTTTCATCTTTTGTTTTCCTTTCTGGAGTTTCTGGGCATACGGACTCACTGGTCGTAGCATCTGCTGGACTCTGCGTATCCTGCCAGGTGCAGGGTCCCTGGGGGAAAAGGAGAGCTGGGTTTGGCGTGCAAAGCTTCTTTGGCTTGAGCTTTTTGCTGGAGGTGAAACTCTTGGCCTTGGAGGTGACCACAAACCAGTCCTGGCCACAAGACAAGCTTTCAGGTAACTCTCATGTTCTGGTGACTACTTAGCAATTGTTGACCCACACAGTTATAAAAATGATTTCAAAATACTAAAATATTTTCATCTCTGTAAACAGTTGCACGAGATTTATGGAAATATATACACAAAACTCATGACATTCTCCAGCATGTAGGTGTTCTTTTACCTGGGAATGAACAGAGTTGATGTGGTATTTCACGCCACTCTCCGAGTTGAACTCTTTCTTACATATCAGGCATGTGTATTTCCCAACCTGAAAGTTGCCCTACAGAGAAAAAAAAAAACCTGACATTCACCCTGGGGTCATTTTCACTTATATCATATTCACAAAACTGCAATTATTAATTAATAATGATTTAATTAGTAAAAACCCTGTGTCCAAGCAGCAGAGAAGCACTGTGCAAACTTATCCTACAGTCATTATAATACACCTTCACAGCAGGTTGACAGGAACTATAACACGTACTTGAACTTGTAGGCGCCGTTAGCAGCATTAGCCATTTAGGATCGTTTGTGATTCGAGCTGCGTGACTAAGGAATGGTCTGGACTCTCTATAGGTTTCGACAGGTTTAGGATCTGCTTTTAGTGCTGAACTGCTTTATGAATTAGAATTAACATGCATGTATTTTTTAAAATGCATTTCTCATAAACTGTCCAGTTAGGAACTAAATTTAGCCGTAATATTCTTTGTGAAAACGACCCCAGGTCTTTAACATCCACTCAATGCAGAAAGGGAGGACTAAAATCATGACGAGATTATTCAAAATATGAATCCAAAGTGAAGAAAGAGTAGTGGCTTCTTACCAGGGTGCAGAGTCCCAAATGAGCCTTCAGACCCGACACACTTGTGTAGTAGCAACCACAACCCTACAGAAGTAGAAGTAAACATGGTTACAAGAAAATGATTCAAATAAAACTTCTGAATCCAGAAAAACACTCTAATGTTCAAACCTTGTTGGGACACTGCATTCTTCTGTTCAGTTTCACCTCATTCTTCCACTTTCGCAAGACCTCCTGGCTGAAGGCGGGCAATCCAGGACGGGAATAACGTAGCTGACATCAGATATACAAGTCAAAACAATTATATAGTCATCCATCTGTATGCATGTGTACAGTCGGACTAAACCTCATGGCTTCAGGACCGTGCTTCAGCATACAACTATATGATGTGAAAAGTGTAACATTACACGGCATAAAAACTACATAACACGATATAAAAATAGCTGTTTGGTGTGTTAACATGTCCGCCCGAGACCGCGAACACAGCAGAGACACTTCTTGATTTAGCTCCGAGTGGAAATCTCAAACTCGGACAGAAAACTAGTGTTAATGTGTTATTTGTCATGATGTGCAAACTTCTGCAGTGTGATATCGCTCAGCCTCACACAGATTAGGCAGAACTCACAACTCCATAACTGTTCATTCACTTTAATATCCAGCAGACTAATGCAAATACATCGAGCAATCGATGGGGAACCAAACTGTGAGCAGCCTGTCTGAAGATGTGTTTATTCAAATGTCAACAGGAAAAGCAGTGTTGTGTAAAATTAAAAATAAAAAGAACAATTCAGAGGAATGTTTGTGAAGGAAAGTGATTCAGGTGTGGAAAAAAGCCATCAGCTACAGAAAAGGTAAAAAAAAAAAAAAAAAAAAAGATTATCTAGTGAATCTAGGATACGCTAGGATATAAGATGATAAAACTGTAAGACACGATGGTAATGTTATTAATGCTCATACTAATATCATTCTGGAGGAGACCTGACTGATCAATTTATTCTTATTTAGACAGGAAGAGGGCGTGGTCTATTCATTTTTTTATATATGAACCCTATCATTATACCCTGGAATCACTGAAAAACATTAAATATTGAACATTAAACATTCATCTTTCTGCTGAAGAAACAGAAGTAATGTTTCATTCACAAATTACAACTTCATTTTAATTAATTAATTAATTTTTAAATTATATAACTTTATTCAATTTCTGAATCAGAAGTCCTTGAGAACGTTCTGTTTTCTACCTTCTGTCTAATGTGACTGAGTAAGCAAGATAAGGTAAGCATGTTTCAAAAGTACGAAGTCTTTCCCAAATCAAGAAACTGTTATTTACATTTGACGACAATAACCCTCTAATAATATTTGATCTGATTTCCTTTTTTTTTTGTTTCATCCTACAACATCGTGTCTTTATTAGTATTAATTTAGGATGCATGAACTGTTCAATCCAAATAATGTATTTGTATTTGATTACTATAGTTATAGTTACTCAGGTTATAGTTAACTAAATATCTTATAGGGTACATTTTCAGAATGTGGTTATATCTTCCACCGGAAACATGAATCATGAAGAAGGGGCTTCTCCACAATTCATCCTGGAGAATCTCACTGCTTTATAGCGAGTGGGAATATTTACAGTCAAATCTTTTGTTTTGACTGGCAGGTTGTAGGTTGAAGTGTTCTTTCCCTGACAAAACAGCACCTTTGAGCGTGGCACTTAAGGTGGAGGAGGCAGATGCTACTGTTTGCACCCAACCACTAGGAATGCCGCTAACATTCCCGTTACAATCACGTTAACGTTAAAACAGCCAAGTCAGTTTGTACATTCTGATTCCCATGCAGCAGTGACATGGCTCCATGGGATATAATATTCACAATGCAACATCCTTCTACCTTCCTGTCATCGGGGACCAAGTCTCGCTGCACCTTCCTCTTGGGCCACTCCTTGAACAGCTCCTGGTTGGCAATCTCACGCAGATGGAAAATGGCCACCTGGGCTGATGTGCGTTTGGCCCTGCCGCTGGATTCACACTCCATGCTGGGTTCCCTTTGGCCATTTGCTTCAGCCTGTTGAGGTTCCTGGAGCAAAATGCCATCATGTGCTTTTAGTGCTCCTATCAGATCATGTTTTTTTTGCCCTTAATAATGGCCCTTATTAACACTCAATGCGTAGAAACGACCACAGATTTGACTGCACCAAAGACACACGGCTGCAACTAACAATCATTTTGATCATCGATTAATCTATCGATATTTCGTTTAAATATTTATTTGCAGCATTTCAACTCAACTAATACTACTACAGAACTCTTAACTACGCTTAATTAAATAACAGGTCACTAACTGCAATTCAACATTACAGACACTTATTAGATAATCTTCAATTTTCAAGTGCTTTTTCAAGTGCTAAATGAGACCCAAACTAACACAAGGTTACACTGCGCTACACTGTTTTGCAAATCTATGCTTACCTGCATTTCAAGCCCTGATTTGTTCAATTCCAACCAGACAAATTTAAAATGAAGGCAAAATAAATATCTGCTATATTTAAATGTCTTGCTAGCAGAGTGTAAAGTAAAGAGTTTGCATACTTTAGAGGAAAAACTCGTTGTACGCCACAACGTACTTCATACCACAGTCCAACTAATCAATAATGATATTCACTGCCTACTATTTTTTTATTTTTATTTTTAGCAGCGTTGTTGATCAGTTGTTGCAGCTGTACAATGAATAATTCATAAACCTGCTGTATGACATCACATAATGAATCAGCTTCAGTGATGTGGAAACGAGCTCCTGGCCACTAGTCCCTTATTAACTTGTTATGTGCGTATGACATGCCCCAGTTTACCAAAATGCATTCACTCAGTAAATCAGTAAATCCTCTCTCAGTATGGACTACAGGAGGAGCTCACCGGACCATGCTCGGATTTTAGATGGTACTCCAGCCCTGCTCTGGAGCGATAAGGCTTCCCACAGTGCTTGCAGTTCATTAGGAGCTTCTCCAGCTCGGACTCGGCTTTACCGCACTTTTTCATGTGATAAACGTAGCCCATTATACTGGTAAAGCTGCCAGTACACCCCTGAAAAAAAAAAAAGCAAGAAAAAGGTGCAAACGTTGATGCAGGGCTAGCGCAAGCCTTTGAGATTTGAATGTCTGTTTTGGAAATGCAATGAAATGCAATTAACAGAATAACAGCGCTTTTTATCATTCAGCTTTTTCATATTCTCCTAATGTATCGTTTCCAGAAAATGCATACATACCTCTTTTGAACATTTTAATTTTCCCAATCTCTTTAGCACTTTTCTCAATTTTTCTTTCACTGCGTGGTCATCCAGTCCACGTCCATCATCTGGCGTGGGCTAAAGCACATCCACCACCACATTTAGAAAATACATCAAATCTTATTTCAGCCACTATCATTACATTGTTTACTACTAGAAACATGATCTGGGAACTGAAGGGTTGTGTAGGCATTTCTTAGTTCACTTAGATTTAACCTTAGAGCTAACAGATGGATTAAAGGAGCAGAAACTTCCAATCTGTCATGTGAATGTTTCTAAGCTTGAGTGGACTTTACGGACTTTGTTACGTGTGCATGAATTGATGCACATTAGTCTTTTCTAGTTAGGTCTATTTATATTCACTTTTATTTATGGTTATTCTTCCTATTTTGAAGAACACTAGATATGGGTAAAGGATGCACGTCCTTCGGCCGTACTAAATACCAGCCCCTCCATAGCAGTGTGTGTAGACTGGTTTGTTTTGTGCCTTAATTCATTTGTATTATGTTTGTATAAATTACACACATTTTATTACATTTCAAGGACAACCACTGATTGTGACTCCACTGTGCTCTATAAGCATTAGGGATGTAACCAAATACGAATACGTTATTTAGATTGAACAGATAATATGTCCTAAATGAATTATATTTCCTTTACAAAATTCTTTAATGTTGAACTTTTTTTAAAAAAAAAAAAGGTTGTGAAATTTACCTGGAAATGTACCAGCCTTCAGCACATTTACAACAATCCCAACTACAACACAAAAAGACTGAAACTAGCCCAAAAGCTCAGGCATAGAAAAAAGGTAGACGTATTTTTCTTCTGTTTCTCAGTCTTTTCGGCGGAAAAGACGAGATAAAACTAGTGCGCATTTCTGATTTGCAGTATATCCAATATTTATAAAGTGAGGGACCACATATAAAAAGTGCTGAAATTCTTACATTGTTCACGCAATTTGGATGTTAGCTGGACAGAGCTACAGGGTTAAAACCGAGAAAAACACCATCATCGATTACTGATCTCTGTTTGAAGATTCTGACGATCCAATAAACCTTCCTTCTCTCAAGCCTTGTCCCTGTGTGTGTCCCTCAATTCTTGTCAGAATCTGGGATTGAAGACAAGGCAATCTGATAAAAGCACAATTAAGAAAAACAAAATAAAAGAACATACCAGTTTATTGTGGTCAGCCATGAGGTGGTACTTCATGCCAGTGGAAGTCTTTAGTTGTTTCCCACAATGTGTGCATTTAAATACATGCTAAAATAAAGTATCAGATTAGTATCAGGGCAACCTTGATTACTACAAAGCATACTGCACGTCCAATCCAAAGGTCCTAGTAAGCACTACTAGGTGCATTTACCAGTTTGCAGGCTACCATGTGTTTTTTCAGGCCCTCCACTGTTTTCCTTGCTACACGTTTACACTTGGGGCAGGTTACTCGGCCTTTTGCTAGAATCTGCAGCTGCCAGGTCTCCTCTTGACTTCCTGCCAAAATATAAAGATTAAGCACCGTTGTATAGTTAAATAAACATATGCCTGTAGACTACAGTGTGGATACTACAGTCTTTACACACTGTCATGTTTAAGGGAATACTTTGTCCAAAATTAGAAGTGTTGCAGGTAATAACTAGAATTAAGTAGCGGCCGGATAACATTAAGCACATTAACTTCAGCTAAACTGGAAAAGGAAAGGTACAATACATATATATATATTTTACCTGGAGGATAACTGGGTGTCTCCTTCTTCATGCAGTAGAACTCAGACCTCTGAGTTCTACCCTTAGCACTGTTAGCTGAGGGACTCCTCTGTGTATACTGTGCTACAGGAACTATGACGGGAACTGTGGGGAGGACATGTGACCCATCAATCAAGCTGACAAAAACAAGGAATGTTTCACCAAAACGATGAATGAATAGCTGTCACCTCCTTATTATATATATATATATATATATATATATATTTTTTTTTTAATATACTCTTGACCTACTTCCTCCATCTTCCCTTTTCTTCTTCTTTTTCATCTCAAAGTTTGGATATGAGAAAGTGTATTTTGTACATTTTGTGGATTTGGACTGAATTAGCCAAACTCTTGGGGGGGGGGGGGGGGGGGGTATATGAATACAAAAAACAAAGCAGACAAAGGGTAATGGAAAAAAAAAAAAAAAAAGGATATTAAAAAAAAAAATTAAAAACG